>QRFJ01000119.1:620486-780382 GCA_006176705.1 Cocos nucifera | reverse complement strand
CTAATCCATTCATGTCTTCTCTAAATAGTTCTACTTTTCATTCACGATGATTTGGGCGACATGAATGGCTATATCTGTTCCTATTGAAGACTGAGGACAAGAAATTGAATGGCTTGCATGTTGCTGCGAGCATGCACCCAGGACGATACAAGCAGAAGCAGCGTATAGATTCCCCATGGAGCAATATGAGAATTTCTTGCATCTTCTAATTATTCCTTTTGTTTGAATTTCCAGGATGGAGCAAAGTGTCTATGCACTCCTACGTACGCGAGATATGGCTATCTCACGCTACAGAGAGTATGGGATTCCGGTTGATTGGTTGTCAGACTCAGGTGTTGTGGGCAAGGTATGTATTAGTTTCTACAGAGTTAATTCACCCTGGCATTATATAACTACACTTATCCCTTGTATCTGTTTTACAAACTATAGTTGGTTTTGATTGGATGAATCAAAAAAAAAAAGAAAATCCTTTGCTCCCTCCCGGGGAGAGATTCTTTTCAGCCTAGAATATGCCTTCAGCCACTTTACTTTCATGCCTATTGATATCTGATACATTGTCATCATCTTACTGACCGTAAGAAAGATCATTAACTTACAAATTGATATTTTTGGCAGATTAAACTGTCATCCGTTCAGCTGGCGAGGAAGTACATGAAGAGGGTTGCCTCAGAGCTTGATGCTTTGAGTGGTACCGAGAAAGAGCCAAACAGGGAATTTTTGCTCCTCCAAGGTGTGCGGTTTGCCTTCAGGGTCCATCAGGTGAGATTTTATGAATTCCTGACCTTTTCTCTTACATCTTTAGTCTGTATATTTGTAGACTAATAGCAATATACCTTAAGAAGTGGCAGCTCTTTAATATTGTATCAATAGCAAGTTTCTTGAGTCAAAATTGTTCTCTTGTATCTTCCAGTTTGCTGGAGGCTTTGATGCGGAAAGCATGAGAGCTTTTGAAGAACTAAGAAGCCGGGTCAACACACAAACAACTGAGCCCCAGAAGCCTGATACGTGAGTGGCTTGCTCATTTCACTCTCTCTAATTTGCCTAAAATCACATATTGTACATCCAATTGTCTGAATGTAATGGATGAAACATGTCAATATACATATATTGGTTTTGTTAGTCATCATTTCATGCATGTATAGCGTTTACACTAGTTATCTCGAAGCTTATAATCCTTGGAACAATACTAATTATATAGGCACCCTGGAGAAACCTAGTAAGTCGATCGTAGTAATATTGTTTTTACAAGGAAACTATCTTATTTATTCTGTGCAGTTGAATATACCAAAAATTTGAGGTATCTGTAATTTTTTTTGGTCCCGGAGTGCAAATTATTGTTTTGTTATCGTTGAATGCTTAAATTGAACGTAGAGGAATTCAAACATTGCAATATGTACAATATAGTTTCTAATGGCAATCTTTAGACCACGATGGCTTGCTCTTCACATCAAAGTTACTAAATATAATCTCTTTAATCTGAAATCGGCTCCAAAGTAGGGGTGGCAATCGGGTCCAATAGGATCGGATCATAAATGGGGCGGGTCAAATATGGGTTGGATCAAAAATATCCAAATTTGAACAGACTTATTTATTAAACAGGCCAGACATTAAAATCTGAACCTGATCCATTTAATAAATAGGTTATACGATCCGACCTGTTTAACCTACCTATAATAGAAAAAAAATAACCCATCTAATGACCTATTAAAAAAAAAAAAATCGGCTCAGCTGATTTATCTCCCCATCTCCGATCTCTGCAGCGCCTCGCCCTTGATGGCAACGAAGAGGCGGAAACCTTCGCTGCTAGCTCCGATGACCATCTGGCCGTCCTTCATGCTTTGGACATCCAGACTATCATGGGGTGAGTGTTTTCTTACCCAAACACTCGTACGGTGTTCCAGTATTCCACACACCAAGGCCAGCCCTTCTGAGTTCTTTCCTCGAACATATCAATAAGTACGTAGCAGTCCAGTCATATAAGCCAAGTGTACTTCTCTATGCCTCTGCCTGGCAACTCTATTGTACTGAACACATGTGACACTCTCAAGTGTCCATAAGCAATCTGACCCTTCGAGTCGATCGCAATACTCATATGTACCTCCGTTCCTGAATATAGATTCTTTCTAAGAGTACTCCATAGTTCAGCATCTCAGTGCCAACATTAGGCTTTGCCCTCAAGCCAAATACTGCTTACCCACGACGTCACTATCCTCAGCGCACTTTCGTGCCATAACAAACCATTATGCCACTGATCTGTAACCCATCAAGTTATCCTTCAGTACAACACAGACTAAATTCCCACAGCACGACCATGCAATGCCATTGCAATGCATGAGGCTCAGGTAATCCAGCTCCAATTTTGTCCGACTAAACTTGCCAAGCCGACATGCCCTGCAACTCTTCGAAGCTATAGTCGATTGCACACATCCGAGTCCTCTCAGATTTTTTTATCCATTTTTTTTTATAAGCTCCTATGCCACGATCCCAGTCTTGCATCCTTGATATGTCTTCCCATTTCTAGCCAAATCGCATGACAATGTTCTCGGCTTGTTCGCACATCACTGTGCATTGCCACGATCCCGAAGGTTCATGACCATATCGCCCAACACCTTCTGTCCACGGCTTGCTTGCACCTAGTGCACTGCCATGATACCGGCATCCAAGTTTGCCCATCAAGCAAATATATCCGATCGACAATCCTTGCATCAAAGCTGCCCACTTCTCGGCACAACCATCTTGGCTGTCCTTGATCCTTGACCCAGCTCTAAGACACATATCCGATCGATTTTCAAAAGCCACACTTTCCCTCCATGACCTATCGATTTTCGTGGATCCCGGCAAGACATCTTGTCCGCGATGCTCATGAGATTTGCCTGTTTGGATAGGCCACATCCTTATTCGACTGGTCCTCTATCACCTCTTTGCTCCACCACAGAGATTAAGAATGTATAGAGTAGTTCGGACAACTCCTCGAGGATAAGACCTCTTGAAAATTCCTACCTCATGCAATGTGGCCAACTCATCCGACCAACGTTGCCCCAAATGTCTGCACATAAGACCATTCAGACGTGGCACCATCATTGCCCCACAATCTTGCCACAACGGACCCATCTTCTATGGGCCATGGGGGAGTCAGGAACGCGATCAAAACTCCGTGCCCCTTCTTAAATCAAGAGGAATCCTCGAGTATCCATAAGTATCCCGACGGTCCATCGCCATGCCAATATCTCGCATCCCGAGCCCCCGGATATCATGCCATGGCTATGCCGCACCTTGGCTAACCCTTGCCTCTCTCAATACCCCAAGAAGGCATCCATCCAATCTCCATCCCAGGGGTTCCAAAGTATCGAATGGCATTGCATTTTAATGGCAACTCAGCGAAGCCAAAATCCTTCGCAGCACCATGCCATGCCCATGCTGGCACCCCCTGCGATAAGCTTGCAGACAAGCCCATGATAATTCTCCCCCACTCAAGCTGTCGATGTCCTCGTCAACGTCCAAACCACTTATTGACTAATGGTCGCCACGACCAAGCTTTCATTGCATCCACTATAACCACGATTCCTTGAGTCAAAGCCCCACGGCCTTGATGTCCTTGATTCTTTCTCCACCATTAAGAATCCATCATCCACACCATACTGACTCTTCCACAGAATCCAACCATTTTCATCCTTGACATCTGCTTCTGCTTTTATCATACATCTCTGATCATCTGACCTTCTAACTGCATGGCACTCTTCAGAACCATCCAAGGCTTGACTCCTTATTTCCATCTGAGAGCGGCCACTGAAGTGAAAATCCTGATTTCTCGGACTAGGTTCGTTCAGATCTAATCGGATCAAGAGATATATTTCAAAATTTTTTTCTTTAATTCAGATCAGATCTAGGATGTTTTAGATCTAATTTTTATTATTTTAATAATCAAAATAAATTTAGATAAATTAAATTAAATTTAATTTACCTTGAAGTGGATAATCCTATTATCCGTTAATGATCCTATAAGCAGCAGAAGGTTCTGGATCTAGCCATGCAAGTGCCTGGCCTCTACTAGTATCCACTCAGGCTAAATCTGGAGATCCTCTTCTTCTTTATTACATCTCCAAAAATCAGATCTGGATCTGATTTAGATGATTTTTAAAACTTCTTTCAAAGATCAGCAGTTGTCCTTTGCAGCAGCGCAACCTTCTAGCTTTCAGTCGCCTTTCTCTCGTCTGGATTGCACCAACCAAGGTCCAAACCACTTTGGACGTGGAGAGGAGAGGGAGAAGGTGTGTTTGGCATGGAGGAAGAGGGGAGAGGAGGCCTTGGGGCATGAAAATTGAATTCCTTTCCAATACCAGATCAATTCTATTTGAGTTGGGCATAGGGTCTTATTTATAGACTATCTGTGATCTAACTCCTCTTCTTCCCAACCAATCACAACCTTTTATGAAATTAGATCTAAATCTGATTGGAGGGAATAGAGTCCCCTGGATTTTTCCTTAGATGGTGCCTAAGACCAGTTAAACTTGGTTCTTAGGAGAACTCTAATCGAAATCCAAAAAGGAGATGGAGTCCCTGTCCAACAGGGACTCCTGGGCGCCTCCAGCTTGGGCACATGCCAAGGGTGGCGTGCGCCCTCCTCCTTGCCAGGTTCTGGCAGGGGGACAAGCCCCCACCAGCTCTCCAATAGGTGCGTGACACATGGACAAAAGTCAAAGTATCTATGGTCAACATTTGACCAGTTAAAGGTCAACTTTTGACCAAAGTCAAAGGATGAGAAATGGCAGGTGACCAAAAATGGCAGGTTGTATCTTACAAAATAAGACAACCTTTTCTGACTTGGACAAGCTTCAGTCAGACAAAGTGAAGACCTCTGATCGAGCACAAACTCTTTTGGCTTAGTCAGGATAACTTATTTATGATAGTAAAAGAAGAACGTTAGGTTCAATCGAGTGCTAGCATGATTTTCTTGAACCTAATTGAATCTCATTCAGATCAATTGAACTGGATCAGTTCAATTGATGATCACCAGATTCAAACCCTTGTTTGTGTGATCCAGTTAGGTTCAGTTCTATATGGTAATGGGATATGTCATGATCTCTATCATCGACATCATCGAAACTCCTTTCGATGGATCAGAACTCTTCTGATTCGAACAGCTAGAATGATCGATCATCTAAATCATTCTAATTGCTCCCAAAATCCACCAGTGACACCTAGCAGTATATGGTGGCAACCCATCAGAGCTGAATGCGAACCTCTTGGTGCAGCTACCTGTGTGATTAAGTTCTTCTATCTTGAGCCCCGATCAGATTAGGGTTAAGGTGAACTCGTCAAACCCTAGTTTCTATCATATGATGTAATCATTCGATTCGAGTCCGATGTGAAAACCTAAATAGAAACTCTTTCTATTATTTCACTCTGCCATGGCCATGGGCTTCTGGACTTGATTCTCATGATCATCATAGGGCTGCTCCTCTACCACCGAGGTAGATAGATTCCATCTTGATGCTATCCAGTTCCTACAATGAACATGCTATAGCCAACATACACCTCAGGATTCCGTATGGCTAGGAGACCGAGTAATGGTGTAGTCAAACTATAACACCCTCAAGGTGAACTGCCGATGCACCTCAGGTCAAAGAACCAGACACACTACTGCAGCATCGAGTCAGTCATTGACGAGAAGGTAGACTCCCTAATGACTACTCGAGGTGGTCACGCTCAGTGCCCTCGTTCTCTAACGAGTACCTGTACTCTCGCTCCGGTGTCTCCACACCGTAGACTCAAGACTCATCTACTAAAGAGAAGCGATTGTACACCAACCTTTCGGATCAATCACCATCCTCGTGATGATCCTATGGTCGGAGAGCATTTTATGAGTTAATAATGATTATTCATGTCTTAAATTTTCAACTCTTGAAAATATGAATTATCATTACCATTAACTCAAAGGATGTATCACAGACACTAAATACACATATGTGATAGAAAATAATCCATTTTATTGATTATAGTCAAAATTATAATTTTGCCCCTAGAAGTGTATTACAAGTGTCAGCCAATTCTGGCTTCTAGGGCACATATATCTAACAATCTCCACTTATCCTAAAGCCAATTGGCTACAAGTCTAAGTCCCATCTTCTCAAGGTGGGCTTCGATCTTCTGCTGGCCCAATGGCTTTGTAAGTGGGTCTGCCACATTATCTGTGGAGTTGACTCTCTTGACCTCGACGTAACCCTTCTCGAGGTAATCGCGGATGAGGTGGTATCGCCGCTCAATGTGCTTGGATTTTTGGTGAGACCTCGGCTCCTTAGCAAGGGCTATGGCGCCATTATTGTCGCAGTATAGAGGAATGGCATCTGATGGCATTACTTCAATTTCTGCAGCAAACTTCTTGTACCAGAATGCTTCCTTCGCAGCCTCTGATGCAGCGATATATTCTGCTTCCATGGTGGAATCTGCTATCATGATTTGCTTGAAACTCTTTCAGCTGACAGCACCACCATTGCACACAAACAGACTCCCAGATGTCGACTTTCGATCATCTATATCGGACATGAAATCCAAGTCCGTGTATCCCTGGAACTTGGAGTTCTCCGTTACCAAAGACCAACATCATATCCTTAGTTCTTCTTAAGTACTTAAGGATACATTTCACAGAAGTCCAGTGTTCTTCACCTGGATTTGACTGATATCTGCTTGTGACACTCACAGCATGGGCTATATCAGGTCGTGTACATAGCATGGCATACATGAGGCTCCCTATTGCAGAAGCATAAGGGATCTTGCTCATGCGTTCTATTTCCTCAGGTGTGCTAGGGCACATCTTCTTGGAAAGATGAATACCATGTCTGAAGGATATTAATCCCCTCTTAGAGTTTTCCATACTAAACCTCTTTAGTACTTTCTCTATGTACATCTTCTGTGAAAGTCCTAGCATCCTATTCGGTCTATCCCTATAGACCTTAATTCCTAGAATAAAGGATGCTTCACCTAGGTCTTTCATGGAGAATTTCTTGGACAACCATATTTTGACTGTCGTCAACATGGGAATATCATTCCCAATAAGGAGGATGTCATCCACGTACAATACGAGGAAGACAACAGCGCTCCCACTGACCTTTTTGAAAGACACATGGTTCCTCTTCATTTTTGATGAAATCAAATATTTTGATCACATCATTGAAACGAGTGTTCCAGCTCCGAGATGCTTGCTTAAGTCCATATATGGACCTTTGCAGCTTGCAAACCTTGTGATCAGTATCACTGGATGTGAAACCTAGCGGCTGTTCCATATAGATATCTTCCTCAAGATATCCATTTCAAGAATGCCATTTTCACGTCCATTTGCCATATTTCATAATCGAAATAGGCTGCAACGGCAAGCAATGTGCGGATGGATTTTAGCATAGCCATTGAAAAAAAGGTATCCTGATAGTCAATGCCTTCGCGTTGACTATAACCTTTTGCCACTAGTCTAGCCTTGAATGTCTTCACATTTTCATCTGCACCAATCTTTCTCTTGAAGATCCATTTACACCCAATAGGTACTATACCTTCTGGTGGATCTACCAAGGTCCAGACTTGGTTTGAGTGCATCGAGTCAATTTCTGACTGCATTGCCTCTAGCCATTTCTCAGAGTCGATATCTGATATCGCCTCATTGTAGGTTTTGGGATCATCACCATGAGCACCATTACCTACGAGGAACATTTTCTCTACTTTCTCTGAAATAATACCTAAGTATCTTTCAGGAGGATGGAAAACTCTTTTCGATCTACGAGGTGGAGGAGGTAGTGTTCTTATTGGCTCAACCTGATTTGGTTCCAATTGGTCCTTAGCTCGTTGTACTTGTGAGACTTTCTCATCAAGCTTAATCTGCTTTCCAATGCCGCTATCTTGAATAAACTATTTTTCAAGAAAGATGGCATGTCGACTCACAATCACATTGTGGTCTTCTGGAATGTAGAAATAGTATCCTAATGACTCTTTAGGATATCCTATGAATCGAGCTCTAAAGGACCTAAACTCTAACTTGTCCGCTTGTTGTCTTTTGACATGAGCCGGACAATCCCAAATTCTGAGATGACTCAGACTTGGTTTCTTACCGTGCCATATCTCATACGGTGTGGTAGGAACGGATTTTAGAGGGAACCCTATTCAGTAGATAAATTGAAGTTAATAATGAGTGTCCCCAAAAAAAATTAGGAAGGTCTGTGAAGCTCATCATGGATCGGACCATATCCAATAGAGTCCGATTTTTTCGTTCTGAAATCCCGTTGAGTTGAGATGTTTCTGATGGAGTCCATTGAGAGACTATGCCATTTTCTTTGAGATAGTCTAGGAATTTTTGGCTAAGGTATTCACCTCCTCGATCTGATCGAAGAACCTTAATGGATTTTTCAGTTTATTTTTCTACTTCATGTCTGAATTCTTTGAACTTTTTAAAAGCTTCAGACTTATGTCTCATAAGATACACATACCCATACCTAGATAGATCATCGATAAAGATAATGAAGTAGACAAAATTGCCTCTAGCCAGCACATCAAATGGACCGCATACATCAGTATGTACTAGGATAAGAAGATCTATGGCTCTTTCCCCATGTCCTATAAAAGGAAGTTTAGTCATTTTGCCTTGAAGACAAGATTCACAAGTTGGATATGACTCGAAAGTCAATGGACTCAATAGCCCATTTTTCTCCAATTTGTTGATCCTATCTTCTGCTATATGACCTAATCTCAGGTGCCATAGATATCTATCGTTTGGACTATCCCTAGGTCGTTTGGCATTCACGTTTTGCTCGATAGTTAAAATAGGTACATCAATATGTAGCTGATAAAGACCGTTAATAAAAAAATTATTTGCAATTTTATTTCTTTCATAAAGAATGTTACAATGGTCCTTAAAGAAGGTAATCACATAGCCTTCTAGTGCTAAGCATGAAACAGAAATCAAATTCCTGCTAGCTGCAGGCACATAATAATAGTCTTTCAAAACTAAGTCTAAACCAGATGGTAATTGAAGAGGATATGTTTCCACGGCTACTGCAGCAACTCTTGCTCCATTACCGACGCGTAGGATCATGTCTCCATCCCTCAGCCTCCTGCTATCCTCAAGACCCTATATGAAAGTGCACAGATGAGCACTAGAACCAGAGTCAAGCACCCAACTGGATGCAGAAGAAATTGTAAGGTTAGACTCAATAACGAGCATACCTCCAGAAGGACCTTCCTTCTTGTTCTTCAGGGTGGCCAGGTAAGTAGGGCAGTTCCGCTTTCAATGGCCGTCGCTGTTGCAATGGAAAATACTTTTCTTTGACATCGGTCTTCTTCTTCGGCTCTGCCTTCTTCTTCTTTCCTCCTTCCACCTTCTGCTTTTTCGCAGACTTCTTTTTCTTTCCATAAGACTTTCTTTTGGAAGAAGTCCGTTCCATAGCAAGAACTGAGCCTTTAGAACCTTTCATAGAAAGCTCAGCGGTGACCAGCATATTCATTAATTCGGCCAAAAAATTTTGAAGTTTATGCATGTGGTAATTCATGATGAATTGCCCATATGCATCAGTCAAGGATTGCAGAATAATATCGTTCTGCAGATCCAAGTCTAACTTCACACCGAGCTTCTCAAGCTCTTCCATGTCCTTGATCATCATCAGACAGTGATCTTGGACTGACTGCCCATCACGCATCTTAGCCTTAAAAAGTTATTTTGTGACTTGATACTTGGCTGCGCGACTCTGTTCACCAAACATCTCTTGCAGGTGAGCCAACATTTGGTGAGCAGTCCCGATATCTTCATGTTGGTGCTGGAGCTCATCAGACATCGAGCCCAACATGTAATATCTGGCCTTATTATCTTCGTCTATCCATTTTTTCAGAGATGCTCTCTATTCAGTGGATGGACGGACTGGTAAGGTGGGAGGATCCTGGTCCAATACATGGGTTAACTTCTTGGAATCCAAAATTATTTTATAGTTTTTGAGCCAATCTTTATAATTGGGTCCGATCAGTCTATGTGTGTCTAGGATACGTGCCAATGGGTTGGACGCAGACATTTTCTTTTAGAGAGTCAAAGATTCTAGTTAGATACTGTAATTATGATTTGACCAATTTATTTAAAAATTTTATTTTTAAATAAATTAGCTTTCCACTATTTTCTCGGATCCCTACACTCCCTCTGTAGAGATGCGAAAATCTCCATGATTAATGATTTCTAGTGGGTGGTGCGGTCTCACCAACTGACTCATCACCTCACCTAACAGTTATTGGTGATGGGTTAGCCAATGAGTGAACAACTCTTGTTCAATGATTCTCTAATCATGGTGCACCCAAACTTGGTCTCTAATTCATGAATCTCACCGTATCCAAAATATTGATCCACTCCTTAGTTAAGTCAGACCCACCATTTGCATAGACTGGATTTTCCTAATTGAGTCTCTCACCGTATCCAAAATATTGAGCCCAACTCATCCTCCAGCCCATAGCATCCAATGCCTAATAGACATGGTTGCATCTTTTCGGTGCAACTGAGCCACTGTATCCAGCCGAGAACAATCAACCCCGGAAAGGGCCCGCACATCTACAATGGTGGAAGACCTCAGACTTAATCTTTTCTTAGGGAAGAATTGATTCAGGATCTCATTAAACTAGACTTATCATAGTCATAACAATTATGACTAACCTAGTGGCATGGGTTAGCTCGGATTATTGACCACCTCAGATCAGAACTGTGTCAACAGATATGGCCAGGTAAGTGAGATCGGTGGAAGGAATATGCCATTAACTCGTACAAGAACGCATTCAGGATCGAGTAGCTTCCAATTAAAAATCAGTCGGTCGTATGTGCCAAACTTACCTTAGACACCAAATTGTTGAGTCAGAACCAATTGGGTTAGCCTACAATCCAGACTCTAACCTCTGAGCCTAATTAGGTCTTGCTTGATCGTGACTCGATCTTGACCCAGACTTAATCCTATTAGGCTGGTCAATTTAAGCATTGTTGATCCCATCTAACCAACTCTTGATTCGGTTTGATCAACCGCTTAGACCTAATTGAGCTACCCAAGCCCGAACCCAGTATTATGAATATGTCTTAGATCTAAAATTCTCAATTTTAGACCTAATTAATATTTCATAATCTTAATTTTTAATTAAGTAGGGTTCATAAATAAAATATGCACAATAAATCCTAGGGTTTCAGGATCTAGGGTTTTGCAGAAAGTAAGTTTTGGATTTCTGATTAAGGACGAACGTGCAGCACCCCTACACATCATAAGAACACCCCATCGAATGGGAAGAGAGGGCCTTTAAATCCTTCTTCATTCTTATGACCGGACGGCCAAGAGGAATGCCTTAATCAGGAACATGCAATACTACAAAACAGTTTTAGATCTATATCATATATCTCATATATAAATTAGATCTAATCATAGCATATTTTGCATACATCATGTATCGAATCATGCATATTTTCAGATCTAAATTATCTCATAATAATCTAAAAAATTAGATTTAAATTGATCTAATCAAAATAAACTCTAATCTAGACAACTATGTAGAACTATTCTACAACTAGTCTAGACATGCATCAATCATATCTCATATGATCTTATAATATAAAAAATATAAATAAATAGATCTAAAATATGATTTAATCAAATAAATAAATTATATAGAACTATTCTATAGAACTAGTCATTATTTTTTTTGATCCAAATCATTTTTTTAATTTTATTTTTTTTGATTTTAGATCTGATCACATCTCATGTGACATCTGAAATCATTTATTATCTGATTAAAATAAAATTTAAAATTAGATCTAAATGCTTTAGAACCTTGGCTCTGATACCAGTTGAAGTGAAAATCCTGATTTTTCGAATCAGATTCGTTCAGATTTGAATGGATCAAGAGATATATTTTAAATTTTTTTTTAATTTAGATTAGATCTAGGATATTTTAGATCTGATTCTTATTATTTTAATAATCAAAATAAATTTAGATAAATTAAATCAAATTTAATTTATCTTGAAGTGGGTAATCCTATTCTCCGTTGATGATCCTGTAAGCAGCGGAAGGTTCTGGATCTACCCACGTAAGTATCTGGCCTCTACTGATATCCACTCAGACTAGATCTGGAGATCCTCTTCTTCTCTATCACGTCTCCAAAAATCAGATCTGGCTCTGATTTGGATGATCTTCAAAACTTCTTTCGAAGATCAGCAGTTGTCCTTTACAGCAGCGCAGCCTTCTAGCTTTCAGTCGCCTTTCTCTCATTTGGATTGCACCAACCAAGGTCCAAACTACTTTGGACGTGGAGAGGAGAGGGAGAAGGTGGGTTTGGCATGGAGGAAGAGGGGAGAGGAGGCCTTGGGGCGTGGAAATTGAATTCCTTTCCAATACCAGATCGATTCTATTTGAGTTGGGTGCAGGGTCTTATTTATGGACTATTTGTGATCCAACTCCTCTTCTTCCCAATCAATCACAACCCTTTATGAAATCAGATCTAAATCTGATTTGTGTGAATAGAGTCCCCTGGATTCTTTCTTAGATGGTGGCTAAAATCAGTCAAACTTGATTCTTAGAAGAACTCTAATCGGAATCCAAAAAGGAGATGGAGTCCCTATCCAATAGGGACTCCTGGGCGCCTCCAGCTTGGGCACACACCAAGGATGGCGTGCACCCTCCTCCTTGTCAGGTTCTGATAGAGGAACAAGCCTTCACCAACTCTCCAATAGGTGCGTGACACATGGACAAAAGTCAAAGTGTCTATGGTCAATATTTGATCAGTCAAAGGTCAACTTTTGACCAAAGTCAAAGAACGAGAAATGGCAGGTGACCAAAAATGGCAGGTTATATCTTACAAAATAAGACAATATTTTCTGACTTGGACAAGCTTCAGTCGGACAAAGTGAAGGCCTCTGATCGAGCACAAATTCTTTTGGCTCAGTCAGGATAACTTATTTATGATAGTAAAAGAAGAACGTTAGGTTCAATCGAGTGCTAGCACGATTTTCTTGAACCTAATTAAATCTCATTCAGATCAATTGAACTGGATCAGTTCAATTGATGATCATCAGATTCAAACCCTTGTTTGTGTGACCTAATTAGGTTCAGTTCTGTATGGTAATGGGATATGTCATGATCTCTATCATCGACATCATCGAAACTCCTTTCGATGGATCAGAACTCTTTTGATTCGAACAGCTAGAATGGTCGATCATCTAAATCATTCTAATTGCTTTTAAAATCCACCAATGATACCTAGCAGTATATATGGCAACCCATCAGAGCTGAATGCGAACCTCTTGGTGTAACTATCTGTGTGATTAAGTTCTTCTATCTTGAGCCCTGATCAGATTAGGGTTAAGGTGAACTCGTCAAACTCTACTTTCTGTCATATGATGTAATCATTCGATTCGAGTCCAATGTGAAAATCTAAATAGAAACTCTTTCTATTATTTCACTCTACCATGGCCATGGGCTTCTGGACTTGATTCTCATGATCATCATAGGACTGCTCCTCTGCCACCAAGGTAGATAGATTCCATCTTGATGTTATCCAGTTCCTATAATGAACATGCTATGGCCAACATACACCTTAGAATTCCGTATGGCTAGGAGACCGAGTAATAGTGTAGTCAAACTATAACACCCTCAAGGTGAACTATCGATGCATCTCAGATCAAAGAATCAGACACACTACTGCAGCATCGAGTCAGTCATTGACGAGAAGGTAGACTTCCTAATGATTACTTGAGGTGGTCACGCTCAGTGCCCTCATTCTCTAATGAGTATCTATACTCTCGCTCTGGTGTCTCCACACCGTAGACTCAAAACTCATCTACTAAAGAGAAGCGATTGTACACCAACCTTCCAATCAATCACCATCCTCATGATGATCCTATGGTTGGGAGCATTTTATGAGTTAATAATGATTATTCATGTCTTAAATTTTCAACTCTTAAAAATATGAATTATCATTACCATTAACTCAAAGGATGTATCACAGACACTAAATACACATATGTGATAGAAAATAATTCATTTTATTGATTATAGTCAAAATTACAATTTTGCTCCTAGAAGTGTATTATAAGTGTCAGTCAATTTTGGCTTCTAGGGCACATATATCTAACAGCCACTGCATCCTCTAAGCACTGCGGTCCTCTGACCATCAACTCCCACTGAACATTGTGGCACTCCTCGAACTCTTCCAAGACTTTACTCTCAATTTTTCAATTTGAGAGTGGCCACTTCTTCTACCAAAATATGATCTACTTACCAGCAAATACCAAACGACTCTTCTTGGATTACCTCCAAGGCTTAACTCCTGTCCATCCGAAACTTGGAGCGACCCTCCACATGAGTCTCCTCTAGCAATTTACCTCCAAATGCCTGGCCTTGCTTCACACCTACCTTGCAGCCTTGTGGTATTTCCATCTTTCTCTATAGCACCATGCCTTCGGACTCTATCACACTGCACCGATGCCAAGTACTAACAAGTCGCCTCCATAACTCTGTGTCATCCCATACCAACGCAAACCATAGATGCTACCAAATGGGATCCTGATACCCAATCAAGATCACTTCCTATTTTGCTCGAGTACCTCAACATAACAGTCTTCACTCCGAGCTCTACCAATCTGCTTCTGCAGAATCAATTGCTTATGTTGTCCTTTATAGTCCTCAGCCAGTTTTGACTGTCTCTGTGTCTTCACTCTGAGTCTGTAGTACCAACGCAAGGATACTCCACCGGCTTGCCTTCCTCCTGTGACTCCAGTACCTCGACACCTTCTTGCATCAGACATCTGAGCTTTATAGTATCTCACAGCATGACCGATCTGATTTACCTCACAACCAATCTGGCCAATATTGAACAACCTTTGTGCTTCATCTCTTGCAACCTGACATCTCATGTTTCCACAGCAAGTAAGCACCTTTGGCCAAATATTTGCCTCTAGTACCTCGGCTTTCCCACGCCTTCATCCCGATAGCAGTTTCATTGAGCTCGATTATTTTATATCTTGCCATTTAAGTGCTTCAGCTCCACAATCGCCCATACAAGAGATGGCTCTTTCCAATGTTTCCCATATTTTTGTACACCTGAGTCCCTCGACTCTCCAAGTCTTCACCTCACTCTGCACTTTAAAATTTGGATGCTACATCTTTCCTTGCACTATAGACACACCCTCGTACCTCAATCTATTTATCCAGCTTTGCTTTTTTAGAAATTCTAGTCCCTTGAGATCCTCTACCTTGCAACTTAGCACACAGTTCAAGTGCTTTAGCATTCATGAGTACTCTTCATCCTAAATTTTCTTCTTCAGCCACAAACTGGTAGACCTTCACTTCAACAGGCTCCTGTCTACTCTTGCAGCTAATGAGCAACCTTAATCATTCAGCACTGAGCACATTGTCCTGCAACATGCTCCTCCACTCTGAGTCATTGACACTCATAATAGACTCAAACATCCAACTCCTCTCAATTGGACTTTAATTTCTCGGGGTCTCTTCACTGCTTTAGATACCTCCGTATTTGTAGCCAAATGCTTGTAATTTGATACCACACGTATCAGAAGCCAACAACAATAATAACGTCGACCTTCGACTTAGCCAATCTTTAGCTATGATATCAACTATCATGGGGTGAGTGATTTCTTACCCAAATACCCGTGCAACGCCCTAGTATTCCACATACCAAGGCCAGCCCTCCTGAGTTCTTCTCTCGAATATACCAATAAGTATGTAGCAGTCCAGCCACATAAGCTAAGCGTACTTCTTCATGCCTCTACCTAGCAACTTTGTTGTACTGAACACATACGACACCCTTAAGTGCCCGCAAGCAACCCAACCCCTCGAGTCGACCGCAATACTCATATGCACCTTCGTGCCTGAATATAGACTCTTCTCAAAAGTGTTCTGTAGTTCAGCACCTTAGTGCCAATAATAGGCTTTGCCCTCAAGTCAAGTACTGCTTACCCATGACGTCACTATCCTCAGCGTACTTTCATGCCATAACAAACCACTATGCCACTGATCTGCAACCCACCAAATTGTCCTTCAGTACAACATAGACCAAATCCCCACAGCACGACCATGCAATGCCACTGTAATGCATGAGGCTTAGGCAATCCAGCTCTAGTTCGTCCAGCTAAACTTGCCAAGCCGACACGCCATGTAGCTCTTCGAAGCTATAGCCGATCGCGCACATCCGAGCCCTCTCATATTCTTTTATCCAAGTTTCCTTATAAGCTTCTGTGCCACGATACCGATCTTGCATCCTTGATATGCTTTTTTATTTCTAGCCTTACCGCACGACAATATTCTCGATCTGATCACTGTGCATTACCACGATTTTGAAGGTTCATGATCATACCGTCCAACATCTTCTATCCATGGCCTACTCGCATCTAGTGCACTATCATGATACCGGCATCCAAGTTTGCTCATCAAGTAAATATATCGATAATTCTTGCATCAAAGCTGTCCTCTCCTCGACACGACCCTCTTGACCATCCTTGATCCTTGGCCCAGCTCCAAGGCACATATCCGATCGATATTCTATAAGCCACACTTGCCCTCCATGATCGATCGATTTTCGTGGATCCCCGTAAGACATCTCGCCCACGATGCTCATGAGACTTGCCTATTTGGATAGGCCACATCCTTGTCCGACTGATCCTCTATCGCCTCTTCGCTCTATCATAGAGATTAAGAATGTATATAGTAGCCCAAATAACTCCTAGAGGATAGGACCTCTCAAAAATTTTTATCCCGCACAATATGGCCAACTCATCCAACCAGCATTGTCCCGAATGCTTGCACATAAGACCATTCGGGCGTGGCACCACCATTGTCCCGCAATCATGCCACGATGGACCCATCTCCTATGGGCCATGGGGGAGTCGAGAATGAGACCAAAGCTACGCGCCACTTCTTAAACCAAGAGGAATTCTCGAGTATCCACAAGTATCCTGATGATCCACTGCCATGCCAATATCCCATGTTCCGAGCCTTCGGATATCATGCCACGGCCATGCCGCACCTTGGCTAACCCTTGCCCCTCTCAATATCCTAGGAAGGCATCCGCCCAATCTCCATCCCAAGGGTTTCAAAGTATCGAGTGGCATTATATTTTTATGGCAACTCAGCAAAGTCAAAATCCTTCACAACACCATGCCACGCCCATGCCGGCACCTCCTGCGATAAGCCTGCGGACAAACCCATGACAATTCTCCTCCACTCAAGCTGTTGATGCTCTCGTCGACATCCAAACCACTTCTTGACCAGTGGTCGCTACGACCAAGCTTTCATTGCATGCACTACAACCATGGTTCCTTGAGTCAGAGCCCCACGATCTTGATGTCCTCGATCCTTTCTCCACCACTGAGAATCCATCATCCATACCTTGCTGACTCTTCCACAGAATCCAATCATTTTCATCCTTGACATTAGCTTCTGCTTCTGTCATACATCTCTGATCATCTGACCTTCCAACTGCATGACACTCTTTAGAACTATCCAGGGCTTGACTCTCTATTTTCATTTGAGAGTGGCCACTGCATTCTCTAAGCATTGCAGTTCTCTGACCATCAACTCCTACTGAACATCGTGGCACTCCTCAGACTCTTCCAAGGCTTTACTCTCGATTTTTCAATTTGAGAGTGGCCACTTCTTCTACTAAAGTGTGATCCACTTACCAGCAAATATCAAATAGCTCTCCTTGGATTACTTCCAAGGCTTAACTCATGTCCATCCAAAACTTGGAGCGGCCCTTCACATGAGTCCCTTTTGGCAACTCATCTCCAAATGCCTAGCCTTGCTTCATACCCATCCTGTAGCCTTGTGGTATTTCTGCCTTTCTTTATAGCACCATGCCTTTGGACTCTACCACACCACACCGATGCCAAGTACTAACAAGTCGCCTCCATAATTCTGTGTCATTCCATACCAATGCAAACCATAGATGCTACCAAACGGGATCCTGATATCCAATCAAGGTCACTTTCCATTTTGCTCGAGTACCCCAACATAACAGTCTTCACTCCGAGCTCCACCAATCTGCTTTTGTAGAATCAATTACTCATGCTATCCTCTGTAGTCCTCAACCAGCTCTGACTGCCTCTGTGTCTTCATTCTGAATCTGCAGTACCAATGCAAGGCTACCCCACTGGCCCACCTCCCTCATATGACTCCAGTACCTTGATATCCTCTTGCATCAGACATCTGAGCTTTATAGTACCTCGCAGCATGATCGATCTGATTTACCTCATAACCAATCTAGCCAAAATTGAACAATCCTTGTGCTTCATCTCCTGCAACTTGACATCTTATGTCTCCACAGCGAGTAAGCATCTTTGGCCAAATATCTGCCTCTAGTACCTCGGCTTTCCCATGCCTTCATCCTGAGAGCAGTTCTATTGAGTTCGATTACTTTATATCTTGCCATTCAAGTGCTTCAGCTCCATAATTGTCCATACAAGAGATAGCTCTTTCCAATGTTTTCCACATTTTTGTGCATCTGAGTCCCTCGACTCTCCAAGTCTTCACCTCAGTCTGCACTTTAAAATTTGGATGCTATATCTTTTCTTGCACTATAGACACACCCTCGTACCTCAGTCTATTTATCCAGCTTTGCTTTTTTAGAGATTCTAGTCCCTCGAGATACTCTACCTTGCAACTTAGCACACAGCTTAAGTGCTTCAGCATTCATGGGTACTCTTCATCCTGAATTTTCTTCTTCAGCCACAAATTGATAGACCTTCACTTCAACAGGCTCTCATCCACTTGTGCAGCCAATAAACAACCTTAATCATTCAGCACTGAGCACATTGTCCTGCAACATGCTCCCCCACTCTGAGTCGTTGACACTCATAACAGACTCAAACATTTAGCTCCTCCCAACTGGACTTCAATTTCTCTGGGTCTCTTCACTGCTTTGGATACCCCTATATTTGCAGCCAAATGCTTGTAATCTGATACCACATATATTAGAAGCCAACGACAACAATAACGTCGACCTTCGACTTAGCCAACCTTTGGCTTTGATACCAATTATCACGAAATGAGTATTTTCTTATCAAAACACTCGTGCGGTGCCCTAGTATTCCACACACCAAGGCCAGCCCTCCTGAGTCCTTCCCTTAGACATACCAATAAGTACATAGCAGTTTAGCCATATAAGCCAAGCATACTCCTCTGTGCCTTTGCCTGGCAACTCTATTGCAGTGAACACATGCGACATCTTTAAGTACCTACAAGAAATCCAATCCCTCGAGACGATCGCAATACTCATACACACCTCCGTGTCTGAATATAGACTCTTTCTAAGAGTGCTCCGCAGTTCAGCACTTCAGTGCCAATATTAAGCTTTTCCCTCAAGCCAAGTACTGCTTACCCACGACGTTACTATCCTCAGCATACTTTCATGCCATAATAAACCACTGTGCCACTAATCTGCAACCCACCAAGTTGTCATTCAGTACAACACAAACCAAATTCCCACAACACGATGATGCAGTGCCACTACAATGCATGAGGCTTAGGTAATCCAGCTCTAGTTTCGTCTAGCTAAACTTACCAAGCCGACACGCCCTGCAGCTCTTCGAGGCTATAGCCGATCGCAAACATTCGAGCCCTCTTAAATTTTTTATCCAAGTTCTTCTATAAGCTCCTGTGCCACGATCCCGGTCTTGCATCCTTGATATGCCTTTCTATTTCTGTCCATACCGTATGATAATGTTCTCAACCTATTCGCATATCACTGTGCACTGCCACGATCTCAAAGGTTCATGACCATACCACCCAATACCTTCTGTCCATGGCTTGCTCATACCTAGTGCATTGCCATGATGCTGGCATTCAAGTTTGCCCATCAAGTAAATATATCCGACTGACAATCCTTGCATCAAAGTTGCCCTCTCCTCAACACGATCCTCTTGGTCGTCCTTGATCTTTGGCCCAGCTCCAAGGCACATATCCAACCGATATTCCATAAGCCACACTTGCCCTCCATGATCAATCGATTTTCGTGGATTCCTGCAAGACATCTCGTCCACGATGCTCACAAAACTTGACTGTTTGGATAGGCCACACCCTTGTCTGACTGATCCTCTATCGCCTCTTCGCTCTACCATAGAGATTAAGAACATATAGAGTAGCCCGGACAACTCCTCGAGGATAGGACCTCTCAAAAATCTCCATCTCGCATAATGTGGTCAGCTCGTTCGACCAGCATTACCCCGAATGCCTGCACACAAGATCATTCGGATGTGGCACTGTCATTGCCTCGCAATCGTGCCACGACGGACCCGTCTCCTACGGATCATGGGGGAGTTGAAAACGTGACTAAAGCTCTGCGCCTCTCCTCAAATCAAGAGAAATCCTCGAGTATCTATAAGTATCATGGCGGTCCACCGCCATGCTAATATCCCGCATCTCGAGCCCCTAGATATCATGCCACGGCCATGCCGCACCTTGGCTAACCCTTGTCCCTCTCAATACCCAGGAAGGCATCCACCTAATCTCCATCCTGGGGGTTCCAAAGTATTGAGTGGCATTGCATTTTTATGATAATCCAGCGAAGTCAAAATCCTTCGCAGCATCGTACCATGCCCACGTCGGCACCTCCTGCGACAAGCTTGCGGACAAGTCCATGATAAGGTGGCGGCTGACCTAGCCGCCGTTGCTGCAGTGGTGGAGGACTTCGACGGGATCACCCGTGCCCGCCCCATAGTGGTCATTTAGTTGGCTATCGTCGACGATATCGCCACCGCAATCCTCCTTGCCGCTCGCTCCTCCTGCCTCACTATCGCTGCCCGCGGCAATGGCCACTCCGTTAACAGCTAGGACATGGTTGATGGCGGCCTCATTCTCGACATGCGCTCCCTCAGCCCCCCCATGGAGCTCGTCTGTGCATCCACCGCTGTGGGCGGCTTTGCCACCGTCGACGTGCTAGATGGGGTGCTGTGGGAGGAGGTGCTCGAGTGGAAAATATGGTGACACAAGATGGGGCTGGATGGTGCCAGCATCGTAGATGGACTATCTGCGGCTCACCATCGATGGGACATTTTCCAATGGTGGGATCAGCAGCTAGGCTTTCCGACAAGGCCTCCAAATTGACAATGTATTAGAGCTCGAGGTCGTCACTGGCAATAGCAAGCGCGTCGTATGCTCCGCCGTTGCCCATCCCGCTCTCTTCTTCACAATCCTCGGTGGACTCGGCCAGTTCAGCATCATTAGCCGAGGAAAGAAGAGGAAAAGACGAATGACCAAAAAAAAAAAAGAAAGAAGTGATGGTGTTGAAAATTTTCAACACGAACATTCAACTTTTATTATTCATGAATCATGGACCAAATATTTTAAATAAAAATGATAAATAGATTAAATAGATTAAATAGATTAAAAAATTTAAATTTAAATTTAATTTATTTAATAAATAAATTAAATAAGTTGATTTATTTATAATCTAAATATATTTAAATTAAATATAAATTTATTTAAGATGATCAAATCGGATCATATTTTGTTACTTCTGCTCCAAAGCTGAGACTTACGATCCTGATGGTCCAAAGATTCAGCAGACCAACCCAAGGCACCGCACGCAAATCCCCTGCCGCGGTTTCCACAAGTCAGGCATCCCATTGCGACCCCACCCCTCCCTCCCTAAAGAAGGGGTCATCCCTGCGCTCAAGTTAAAACAAGATTCCCCACGTAACGTGCCCCGATCTCCTCACACGTGTAACCTGCATGCCCGTCAAAAAAGAACCATCCCCACGTGTCACCTCACCCCTCTTCACCTCCCACCCGGTCACCACCTCCTTTCCCTCGCTATATCACGCCTCCCCCCAAACTGCCCTCCATTCTCTCGCCCTTTCTCTCTCTTTGTAGTCGTACATACATTGCCAGCACCTCTCTTCTCACCACCACCCACAAGAATGGCGGACCGTCAGCCCGGCGCAGGCCCACGAGCCCAACGGCCCGCCTCCGGCCAAGCCCTCCTCGGCCGGCTCCAAGACCGCGCCCCCACCTCCACCCAGGTCGTCGGCTTCTTGACGCTCGTCATCTCCGGCGGCTTCCTTCTCCTCCTCACCGGGCTGACGCTCACCGGCACGGTCGCGGGCCTCGTCTTCTTCGGCCCAATCATCCTGCTCACCTGCCCGATATGGTTCCCGGTCGCCGCCGTCATCTTCATAGCGATCGCCGGATTCCTGTCGTTCTGCGGGTTCGGCGTGGCGGTCGTGGCTGGCGCGACGTGGCTGTACCGCTACTTCAGCGGCCGCCACCCGATGGGGAGCGACCGGGTCGACTATGCGCGGAGCCGGATCGCCGACACGGCGAGCCACATGAAGGACTATGCCTGGGAGTATGGTGGCTATCTTCACAGCCGGGCGAAGGATGCGGCACCGGGAGCTTGAGCTCAGATCTTCAATGGGGCCAGTTGTTTTTGATGGAGTTTTTGCCATCGAGTTACTACTGTTTTATTGCCGGCTCCGTATGTTCAGTTTGGTTTGGTTTGAGTTGGTGTTAGAGGGCTGATTTGAGTTATAGGGGCTTTAGTGATGAAAGGTTTGGTAGGGTTGGGGCTGGTGAACAGTAATGATATGGACCGAACGCTGGAGTGGTATGATTTTTAGACGATTTTATGTTTGCGTGAATGGTTTTAGGTATATTGTACCCAATCTTTGTAGTGGGTTTTAGGTATATGAGTTGGATTGGATCTGCAATGAACTATGAATTGATGCAGAGTCTCTGTAATTGGTTTATGACCTAAGATTTAGATCCAGTACTTGATTTGCCAAATTGCAAGCAAATGACGAATTTGCATGAGTAGAACCTATTAATGGCTCGATCATCTTGCCTTTTGCCTTTCAGTTCTCTTCTTAAATTTGTTATGTTGCCCATCTAGCTTATTTTCAACGAATCCAATTTTTTTCTTGAAATAATTTATTTAATTAAAACAAAATTTGACATTAAATTTAAGGTAAAAGAATATAAATAAATTTTCTTTTGCATTTCCAAGCAAATTCGATTTATAAAGAAAGCATTACATATTTTGTATCTGGGTCATTTGGACTGCTCCCACCGTTTGCGTGTACCAAACAAAAAAAAACAAGAAGAAAGCATTACATATTATGAACATGAGTCCAAATCAAAGCAACTAAAGAATTTAGCAATGATATAAATATCCTCCAAGGAGACTCTAGAGAAGGTCGTAGCAGGTATACTAAAGTTTGCTAGAGGCACATCGGTCTAGATCTGTCAACGGATTGAATTTGAATCAAAATCTGAATATCCAGACTTGGATCCAATCTTAATTACCGGTGTTAAACTGACTTGAATATCCGAAGGAAAGTGTCTGATTTTGAAGTATTAGATATGGATTTTAATGGATCTCGGATATCCAGACTTGGTTCCAGGATCCGATACTGATATTTAAAGTCTTAAAAAAATATCTAAAAATTATATATGGAGCGGAGGAGGGAGAGAGACGGAGTCGTGGAAGGCAGCGGCGGAAGGGAAAACGCGGCTCGGATGCCGGATGGCGATGGAGACGATGCGAGACAGAGCCGCGGAGGGAGGGGGCGCGGAGCAATGGAGCCACACGGTGGCCCAGATGCTGGATGGCGGTGGAGACACTGCAGAGGGAGGGGGCGCAGAGCGATGGAGCCATGGAAGGCAACGGTGGAACCATGCAATTCTCTTCACTCAAGCTGTTGATGCTTCGTCGACATCCAAACCACTTCTTGACCAGTGGTCGCTACGACCAAGCTTTCATTGCATGCACTACAACCATGGTTCCTTGAGTCAGAGCCCCACGATCTTGATGTCCTCGATCCTTTCTCCACCACTGAGAATCCATCATCCATACCTTGCTGACTCTTCCACAGATCCAATCATTTTCATCCTTGCATTAGCTTCTGCTTCTGTCATACATCTCTGATCATCTGACCTTCCAACTGCATGACACTCTTTAGAAACTATCCAGGGCTTGACTCTCTATTTTCATTTGAGAGTGGCCACTGCATTCTCTAAGCATTGCAGTTCTTGACCATCAACTCCTACTGAACATCGTGGCACTCCTCAGACTCTTCCAAGGCTTTACTCTCGATTTTTCAATTTGAGAGTGGCCACTTTCTTTTACTAAAGTGTGATCACTTACCAGCAATATCAAATAGCTCCTTGGATTACTTCCAAGGCTTACTCATGTCCATCCAAAACTTGGAGCGGCCCTCACATGAGTCCCTTTTGGCAAACTCATCTCCAATGCCTAGCCTTGCTTCATACCCTCCGTAGCCTTGTGGTATTTGCGCTTTCTTTATAGCACCATGCCTTTGGACTCTACCACACACACCGATGCCAAGTACTAACAAGTCGCCTCTAATTCTGTGTCATTCCATACCAATGCAAACCATAGATGCTACCAAACGGGATCCTGATATCCATCAGGGTCACTTTCCATTTTGCTCGAGTACCCCACATAACAGTCTTCACTCCGAGCTCCACCAATCTGCTTTTGTAGAATCAATTACTCATGCTATCCTCTGTAGTCCTCAACCAGCTCTGACTGCCTCTGTGTCTTCATTCTGAATCTGCAGTACCAATGCAAGGCTACCCACTGGCCCACCTCCCTCATATGACTCCAGTACTTTGATATCCTCTTGCATCAGACATCTGAGCTTTTAGTACCTCGCAGCATGATCGATCTGATTTACCTCATAACCAATCTAGCCAAATTGAACAATCCTTGTGCTTCATCTCCTGCAACTTGACATCTTATGTCTCCACAGCAGAGTAAGCATCTTTGGCCAAATATCTGCCTCTAGTACCTCGGCTTTCCCATGCCTTCATCTGAGAGCAGTTCTATTGAGTTCGATTATTTATATCTTGCCATTCAAGTGCTTCAGCTCCATAATTGTCCATACAAGAGATAGCTCTTTCCAATGTTTTCCACATTTTTGTGCATCTGAGTCCCTCGACTCCTCAAGTCTTCACCTCAGTCTGCACTTTAAAATTTGGATGCTAATCTTTTCTTGCACTATCACACCCTCGTACCTCAGTCTATTTATCCAGCTTTGCTTTTTTAGAGAATTCTAGTCCCTCGAGATACTCTACCTTGCAATTAGCACACGCTTAAGTGCTTCAGCATTCATGGGTATCTTCATCCTGAATTTTCTTCTTCAGCACAAATTGATAGACCTTCACTTCAACAGGCTCTCATCCATTGTGCAGCCAATAAACAACCTTAATCATTCAGCACTGAGCACATTGTCCTGCAACATGCTCCCCCACTCTGAGTCGTTGACACTCATAACAGACTCAAACATTTAGCTCCTCCAACTGGACTTCAAATTTCCTTGGGTCTCTTCACTGCTTTGGATACCCTATATTTGCAGCCAAATGCTTGTAATCTGATACCACATAATTTAGAAGCCAACGACAACAATAACGTCGACCTTCGACTTAGCCAACCTTTGGCTTTGATACCAATTATCACGAAATGAGTATTTTCTTATCAAAACACTCGTGCGGTGCCTAGTATTCCACACACCAAGGCCAGCCCTCCTGAGTCCTTCCCTTAGACATACCAATAAGTACATAGCAGTTTAGCCTATAAGCCAAGCATACTCTCTGTGCCTTTGCCTGGCAACTCTATTGCAGTGAACACATGCGACATCTTTAAGTACCTACAAGAAATCCAATCCCTCGAGACGATCGCAATACTCATACACACCTCCGTGTCTGAATATAGACTCTTTCTAAGAGTGCTCCGCAGTTCAGCACTTCAGTGCCAATATTAAGCTTTTCCCTCAAGCCAAGTACTGTTACCCACGACGTTACTATCCTCAGCATACTTTCATGCCATAATAAACCACTGTGCCACTAATCTGCAACCCACCGTTGTCATTCAGTACAACACAAACCAAATTCCACAACACGATGATGCAGTGCCACTACAATGCATGAGGCTTAGGTAATCCAGCTCTAGTTTCGTCTAGCTAAACTTACCAAGCCGACACGCCCTGCAGCTCTTCGAGGCTATAGCCGATCGCAAACATTCGAGCCTCTTAAATTTTTTATCCAAGTTCTTCTATAAGCTCTGTGCCACGATCCCGGTCTTGCATCCTTGATATGCCTTTCTATTTCTGTCCATTACCGTATGATAATGTTCTCAACCTATTCGCATATACTAGTGCATGCCACGATCTCAAAGGTTCATGACATATACCACCATACCTTTGTCCATGTTGCTCATACCTAGTGCATTGCCATGATGCTGGCATTCAATGCCATCAAGTAAAATATCCACTGACAATCCTTGCATCAAAGTTGCCTCTCCTCAACACGATCCTCTTGGTCGTCCTTGATCTTTGGCCCAGCTCCAAGGCACATATCCAACCGATATTCCATAAGCCACACTTGCCCTCCATGATCAATCGATTTTCGTGGATTCCTGCAAGACATCTCTCGTCCACGATGCTCACAAAACTTGACTGTTTGGATAGGCCACACCCTTGTCTGACTGATCTCTATCGCCTCTTCGCTCTACCATAGAGATTAAGAACATATAGAGTAGCCCGGACAACTCCTCGAGGATAGGACCTCTCAAATTCTCCATCTCGCATAATGTGGTCAGCTCGTTCGACCAGCATTACCCCGAATGCCTGCACACAAGATCATTCGGATGTGGACTGTCATTGCCTCGCAATCGTGCCACGACGGGACCCGTCTCCTCGGATCATGGGGGAGTTGAAAACGTGACTAAAGCTTGCGCTCTCCTCAAATCAAGAGAAATCCTCGAGTATCTATAAGTATCATGGCGGTCCACCGCCACTGCAATATCCCGCGATCTCGAGCCCCTAGATATCATGCCACGGCCATGCCGACTTGGCTAACCCTTGTCCTCTCAATACCAGGAAGGCATCCACCTAATCTCCATCCTGGGGGTTCCAAAGTATTGAGTGGCATTGCATTTTTATGATAATCCAGGAAGTCAAAATCCTTCGCAGCATCGTACCATGCCCACGTCGGCACCTCTGCGACAAGCTTGCGGACAAGTCCATGATAAGGTGGCGGCTGACCTAGCCGCCGTTGCTGCAGTGGTGGAGGACTTCGACGGGATCACCCGTGCCCGCCCATAGTGGTCATTTAGTTGGCTATCGTCGACGATATCGCCACCGCAATCTCTTGCGCCTTGCGCTCGTCTCTGCCTCACTATCGCTGCCCGCGGCAATGGCCACTCCGTTAACAGCTAGGACATGGTTGATGGCGGCCTCATTCTACATGCGCTCCTCAGCCCCCCATGGAGCTCGTCTGTGCATCCACCGCTGTGGGCGGCTTTGCCACCGTCGACGTGCTAGATGGGGTGCTGTGGGAGGAGGTGCTCGAGTGGAAATATGGTGACACAAGATGGGGCTGGATGGTGCAGCATCGTAGATGGACTATCTGCGGCTCACCATCGATGGGACATTTTCCAATGGTGGGATCAGCAGCTAGCTTTCCGACAAGGCCTCCAAATTGACAATGTATTAGAGCTCGAGGTCGTCACTGGCAATAGCAAGCGCGTCGTATGCTCCGCCGTTGCCCATCCCGCTCTCTTCTTCACAATCCTCGGTGGACTCGGCCAGTTCAGCATCATTAGCCGAGGAAAGAAGAAGGAAAAGACGAATGACCAAAAAAAAAAAAGAAAGAAGTGATGGTGTTGAAAATTTTCAACACGAACATTCAACTTTTATTATTATATTTTTGTGCATCTGAGTCCCTCGACTCTCCAAGTCTTCACCTCAGTCTGCACTTTAAAATTTGGATGCTATATCTTTTCTTGCACTATAGACACACCCTCGTACCTCAGTCTATTTATCCAGCTTTGCTTTTTTAGAGATTCTAGTCCCTCGAGATACTCTACCTTGCAACTTAGCACACAGCTTAAGTGCTTCAGCATTCATGGGTACTCTTCATCCTGAATTTTCTTCTTCAGCCACAAATTGATAGACCTTCACTTCAACAGGCTCTCATCCACTTGTGCAGCCAATAAACAACCTTAATCATTCAGCACTGAGCACATTGTCCTGCAACATGCTCCCCCACTCTGAGTCGTTGACACTCATAACAGACTCAAACATTTAGCTCCTCCCAACTGGACTTCAATTTCTCTGGGTCTCTTCACTGCTTTGGATACCCCTATATTTGCAGCCAAATGCTTGTAATCTGATACCACATATATTAGAAGCCAACGACAACAATAACGTCGACCTTCGACTTAGCCAACCTTTGGCTTTGATACCAATTATCACGAAATGAGTATTTTCTTATCAAAACACTCGTGCGGTGCCCTAGTATTCCACACACCAAGGCCAGCCCTCCTGAGTCCTTCCCTTAGACATACCAATAAGTACATAGCAGTTTAGCCATATAAGCCAAGCATACTCCTCTGTGCCTTTGCCTGGCAACTCTATTGCAGTGAACACATGCGACATCTTTAAGTACCTACAAGAAATCCAATCCCTCGAGACGATCGCAATACTCATACACACCTCCGTGTCTGAATATAGACTCTTTCTAAGAGTGCTCCGCAGTTCAGCACTTCAGTGCCAATATTAAGCTTTTCCCTCAAGCCAAGTACTGCTTACCCACGACGTTACTATCCTCAGCATACTTTCATGCCATAATAAACCACTGTGCCACTAATCTGCAACCCACCAAGTTGTCATTCAGTACAACACAAACCAAATTCCCACAACACGATGATGCAGTGCCACTACAATGCATGAGGCTTAGGTAATCCAGCTCTAGTTTCGTCTAGCTAAACTTACCAAGCCGACACGCCCTGCAGCTCTTCGAGGCTATAGCCGATCGCAAACATTCGAGCCCTCTTAAATTTTTTATCCAAGTTCTTCTATAAGCTCCTGTGCCACGATCCCGGTCTTGCATCCTTGATATGCCTTTCTATTTCTGTCCATACCGTATGATAATGTTCTCAACCTATTCGCATATCACTGTGCACTGCCACGATCTCAAAGGTTCATGACCATACCACCCAATACCTTCTGTCCATGGCTTGCTCATACCTAGTGCATTGCCATGATGCTGGCATTCAAGTTTGCCCATCAAGTAAATATATCCGACTGACAATCCTTGCATCAAAGTTGCCCTCTCCTCAACACGATCCTCTTGGTCGTCCTTGATCTTTGGCCCAGCTCCAAGGCACATATCCAACCGATATTCCATAAGCCACACTTGCCCTCCATGATCAATCGATTTTCGTGGATTCCTGCAAGACATCTCGTCCACGATGCTCACAAAACTTGACTGTTTGGATAGGCCACACCCTTGTCTGACTGATCCTCTATCGCCTCTTCGCTCTACCATAGAGATTAAGAACATATAGAGTAGCCCGGACAACTCCTCGAGGATAGGACCTCTCAAAAATCTCCATCTCGCATAATGTGGTCAGCTCGTTCGACCAGCATTACCCCGAATGCCTGCACACAAGATCATTCGGATGTGGCACTGTCATTGCCTCGCAATCGTGCCACGACGGACCCGTCTCCTACGGATCATGGGGGAGTTGAAAACGTGACTAAAGCTCTGCGCCTCTCCTCAAATCAAGAGAAATCCTCGAGTATCTATAAGTATCATGGCGGTCCACCGCCATGCTAATATCCCGCATCTCGAGCCCCTAGATATCATGCCACGGCCATGCCGCACCTTGGCTAACCCTTGTCCCTCTCAATACCCAGGAAGGCATCCACCTAATCTCCATCCTGGGGGTTCCAAAGTATTGAGTGGCATTGCATTTTTATGATAATCCAGCGAAGTCAAAATCCTTCGCAGCATCGTACCATGCCCACGTCGGCACCTCCTGCGACAAGCTTGCGGACAAGTCCATGATAAGGTGGCGGCTGACCTAGCCGCCGTTGCTGCAGTGGTGGAGGACTTCGACGGGATCACCCGTGCCCGCCCCATAGTGGTCATTTAGTTGGCTATCGTCGACGATATCGCCACCGCAATCCTCCTTGCCGCTCGCTCCTCCTGCCTCACTATCGCTGCCCGCGGCAATGGCCACTCCGTTAACAGCTAGGACATGGTTGATGGCGGCCTCATTCTCGACATGCGCTCCCTCAGCCCCCCCATGGAGCTCGTCTGTGCATCCACCGCTGTGGGCGGCTTTGCCACCGTCGACGTGCTAGATGGGGTGCTGTGGGAGGAGGTGCTCGAGTGGAAAATATGGTGACACAAGATGGGGCTGGATGGTGCCAGCATCGTAGATGGACTATCTGCGGCTCACCATCGATGGGACATTTTCCAATGGTGGGATCAGCAGCTAGGCTTTCCGACAAGGCCTCCAAATTGACAATGTATTAGAGCTCGAGGTCGTCACTGGCAATAGCAAGCGCGTCGTATGCTCCGCCGTTGCCCATCCCGCTCTCTTCTTCACAATCCTCGGTGGACTCGGCCAGTTCAGCATCATTAGCCGAGGAAAGAAGAGGAAAAGACGAATGACCAAAAAAAAAAAAGAAAGAAGTGATGGTGTTGAAAATTTTCAACACGAACATTCAACTTTTATTATTCATGAATCATGGACCAAATATTTTAAATAAAAATGATAAATAGATTAAATAGATTAAATAGATTAAAAAATTTAAATTTAAATTTAATTTATTTAATAAATAAATTAAATAAGTTGATTTATTTATAATCTAAATATATTTAAATTAAATATAAATTTATTTAAGATGATCAAATCGGATCATATTTTGTTACTTCTGCTCCAAAGCTGAGACTTACGATCCTGATGGTCCAAAGATTCAGCAGACCAACCCAAGGCACCGCACGCAAATCCCCTGCCGCGGTTTCCACAAGTCAGGCATCCCATTGCGACCCCACCCCTCCCTCCCTAAAGAAGGGGTCATCCCTGCGCTCAAGTTAAAACAAGATTCCCCACGTAACGTGCCCCGATCTCCTCACACGTGTAACCTGCATGCCCGTCAAAAAAGAACCATCCCCACGTGTCACCTCACCCCTCTTCACCTCCCACCCGGTCACCACCTCCTTTCCCTCGCTATATCACGCCTCCCCCCAAACTGCCCTCCATTCTCTCGCCCTTTCTCTCTCTTTGTAGTCGTACATACATTGCCAGCACCTCTCTTCTCACCACCACCCACAAGAATGGCGGACCGTCAGCCCGGCGCAGGCCCACGAGCCCAACGGCCCGCCTCCGGCCAAGCCCTCCTCGGCCGGCTCCAAGACCGCGCCCCCACCTCCACCCAGGTCGTCGGCTTCTTGACGCTCGTCATCTCCGGCGGCTTCCTTCTCCTCCTCACCGGGCTGACGCTCACCGGCACGGTCGCGGGCCTCGTCTTCTTCGGCCCAATCATCCTGCTCACCTGCCCGATATGGTTCCCGGTCGCCGCCGTCATCTTCATAGCGATCGCCGGATTCCTGTCGTTCTGCGGGTTCGGCGTGGCGGTCGTGGCTGGCGCGACGTGGCTGTACCGCTACTTCAGCGGCCGCCACCCGATGGGGAGCGACCGGGTCGACTATGCGCGGAGCCGGATCGCCGACACGGCGAGCCACATGAAGGACTATGCCTGGGAGTATGGTGGCTATCTTCACAGCCGGGCGAAGGATGCGGCACCGGGAGCTTGAGCTCAGATCTTCAATGGGGCCAGTTGTTTTTGATGGAGTTTTTGCCATCGAGTTACTACTGTTTTATTGCCGGCTCCGTATGTTCAGTTTGGTTTGGTTTGAGTTGGTGTTAGAGGGCTGATTTGAGTTATAGGGGCTTTAGTGATGAAAGGTTTGGTAGGGTTGGGGCTGGTGAACAGTAATGATATGGACCGAACGCTGGAGTGGTATGATTTTTAGACGATTTTATGTTTGCGTGAATGGTTTTAGGTATATTGTACCCAATCTTTGTAGTGGGTTTTAGGTATATGAGTTGGATTGGATCTGCAATGAACTATGAATTGATGCAGAGTCTCTGTAATTGGTTTATGACCTAAGATTTAGATCCAGTACTTGATTTGCCAAATTGCAAGCAAATGACGAATTTGCATGAGTAGAACCTATTAATGGCTCGATCATCTTGCCTTTTGCCTTTCAGTTCTCTTCTTAAATTTGTTATGTTGCCCATCTAGCTTATTTTCAACGAATCCAATTTTTTTCTTGAAATAATTTATTTAATTAAAACAAAATTTGACATTAAATTTAAGGTAAAAGAATATAAATAAATTTTCTTTTGCATTTCCAAGCAAATTCGATTTATAAAGAAAGCATTACATATTTTGTATCTGGGTCATTTGGACTGCTCCCACCGTTTGCGTGTACCAAACAAAAAAAAACAAGAAGAAAGCATTACATATTATGAACATGAGTCCAAATCAAAGCAACTAAAGAATTTAGCAATGATATAAATATCCTCCAAGGAGACTCTAGAGAAGGTCGTAGCAGGTATACTAAAGTTTGCTAGAGGCACATCGGTCTAGATCTGTCAACGGATTGAATTTGAATCAAAATCTGAATATCCAGACTTGGATCCAATCTTAATTACCGGTGTTAAACTGACTTGAATATCCGAAGGAAAGTGTCTGATTTTGAAGTATTAGATATGGATTTTAATGGATCTCGGATATCCAGACTTGGTTCCAGGATCCGATACTGATATTTAAAGTCTTAAAAAAATATCTAAAAATTATATATGGAGCGGAGGAGGGAGAGAGACGGAGTCGTGGAAGGCAGCGGCGGAAGGGAAAACGCGGCTCGGATGCCGGATGGCGATGGAGACGATGCGAGACAGAGCCGCGGAGGGAGGGGGCGCGGAGCAATGGAGCTGCGGAAGGCAGCGGCGGAGGGGGAGAGGTGGCTTGAATGCTGGATGGCGGCGAAGACGATGTGAGGTAGAGCCACAGAGGAGGGGGCGCAGAGCGATGGAGCTACGAAAGGCAGCGGTGGAAGGAGAGAGATAGCCCGAATGCCGGATGACAGTGGAGATGATGCGAGGCAGAGCCATAGAGGGAGGGGACATGGAGCGATGGAGCCGTGGAAGGCAGCGATGGAGGGGAGAGGCAGTTCGGATGCTGGATGGCAGTGGAGACGATGCGAGGCAGAGGGAGGAGGCGTGGAACAGCGGAGCTGCGGAAGGCAGCGACGGAGGGGAAGAGGCAGCTCGAATGGCGGCGGGGAGCTGGAGATGATGTGAGATAGAGTCGTAGAGGGAGGGGGCACGGATCTCGTGAGGGAGAGGTGGCCTGGATCTCTTCCATCCACGGTTTTGATGTTGGGGTCTGGCCGCCGACGAGCGAATCTCACGGTGGAGAGGGAGAGGTAGGTGCTGGAGAGAGGAGGGGAGGGAGAGGTGCCGTTTAGAGACTGAGAAAGGGATCTAATTCTAGGACTTCTTTTTCCTTTGAAGATTTTAGGTGTTGGACCTCTGATCCAACGGCTCAAAATATTTTTAATATATATATAATATTATTAGTGGAGATAAATTTTGCTTCCGTCGAAATTCAGTCTGATGCTCAGTCTAATGCAATCGATAGTCACGAAAGAGCTTCAGCGGACAAGCTTTAGCCGAACTTCTTCAGCCGATCGAACTCCTCAGCGGTCGAGCCCCGATCGAACTTCTCAGCGGTCGAGCTCCTTCAGTCGGACTCCTATGGAGCTGAACTCTCTCCGAGGTTCTCCTTCAGTTGGACTCCTATGGGAGTCGGATTCCTCTAGGAGACGAACTCTTCCTTCAGTCGGACTCCTACAGAAGCCGAACCCCTTCCTAACTCCTTCAGTCGGACTCCTACGGAAGTCGAACTCCCTCCAAACTCCTCCTCCAGTCGGACTCCTATGGGAGTTGAACCCCTTTCTGACTTTTTCAGTTGGACTTCTATGGGAGCCGAACTTTCTCCGAACTCCTCCAATCGAACTCCTATGGGAGCCGAACTCCTTCCTGACTCCTTCAGTCAGACTCCTACGGAAGTCGAACTCTCTTCGAACTCCTCCTCCAGTCGAACTTCTACGAAAGTCGAACCCCTTTCTGACTCCTTCAGTTGGACTCCTACGTGAGTCAAACTTCCTTCGAACTCCTCCTTCAGTCGGACTTCTACGAAAGCCGAACTCCTCCTTGACTCCTTCAGTCAGACTCTTACAGGAGTCAAACTCCCTCCAAATTCCTATGAAAGCCAAACTCCCTTCGAGCTCCTCCTTCAGTCGGATTTCTATGGGAGCCGAACTTCCTCCGAGGTTCTCTTGCAGTCGGACTCCTATGGAAGTTGAACTTCTTTTGGATTCCTTCAGAAGTTGGATTACTCTTACAGTCGGACTCCTTCAGCTCAGTTGAACTTCGAACGCATGCTTCCACCAGACGACATGACTGTCAGCATCTCTTCCTCCGTAACAAGCCCCATGCAGCCCATGATCCGACGATATGACTGTCACTATAAGTCTGACGATGCCTCTCCCTCTCCATACCGAACTCCATGCGGCCTCGAGCGGCCCGCTACCAGATGGCTGTAGCTATCACCATCAATCCGCTACAAGCTTCATCTATAAAAAGAAACCCTCCAGATATGTTTTCTCTAAGCTCACTTCTCTTTCTTGAACACTTCATTTCTGTTGGCCAGAAGAGCTGACTTGATCGTCGGAGGATTCTACCAGAGCCGCCACCACCGACTCCGAACGGAACTTTATTTTACAGATCACCGATGGCGATCTCATCTTCCTCAGCTCCAGCTTGATCCGATGTCAATCAGATTCTGCATCAATAGAATTGATGCTAGGGGAAGGACCTCTGCCTCTAAGGTATCTTTGTTCTTAAAGGAGTGCTCAGTCAATCCTGCTGATCTTTTTCTTCAGAGGTCACCTCCACACTCTCCCTCAATCCCGTGAAATACCTCAAAAGAAGGTGACTATCCGAAGATCTACCGCTTCTACTGTCAAATCTGAATCAGATCCATCAATTCCTGCTCCATCGTCAGCACTCCAACCTCCACCTTCATCGATGGCCATGGTAGATCTGGAGCAGTTTAATCTGCTGATGCAGTGGATTCAGAGCTTCACTGAGATAGTGTAGGCTATGCAGCAGCCCCCGATGGTGACTCCACTAAAAAATCCACCGTTAGGATGTCGAAAATCAATCCCAAAAAAGAGTACTTGGGCTAGCGTACCCATCGCCCTTGAAAAAAAAATAGAGAGCAGAGGATTCATGTTCGGATCATGATTCTCCTTTGGAGGAGACCTTCCTCATTTGTAGCTAAAAGTCCTTCAAGATCTGCGATCAAGATGATGCCCTCGATCACAGACTGCGAAAGATTGACCGACGGATTGAGAAATTCCTTCATGTCATCCCGGCTCGTTATGACGACGTCTGCACCGATCCTCCTTTCTCTCTCCAAATTATGCAAGAGCCCATTTCGTCGAACTTCAAGCTTCCTTAATTTGAAAGCTACGATGGAACCTCTGATCTAATCGATTATTTAGAGGCCTTCCAAACCATGATGCTACTCCATGACGTACCGGACGTCATATTATGCCGAGCTTTTTCATCTACCTTGAAGGGGATAGCAAGAAACTGGTACTTGGCATTGAAGTTAGGTACGATCTTCTCTTTTGATCAGATGAGCCATCAGTTCGTGGCCCACTTCATCAGCAGCCGGTATCCGCACCGAGGTTCGAATTTTTTGATGAATGTCAAGCAGAAGATGGAAGAATCCATCTGAACTTATGTTATTCGATTTAATGCTGCTGCATTGGAGTTCCAAAATCTGGATCAATCTATTGTAATGGCTGCACTCAAGGACGACTTTCAGAAGAATGATTTGCTATTCTCCCTGAAGAAGAAGTATCCTAAGAACTTTATCGATCTGCTCGCTCGGATTGAGGAATATGCCCGCATGGAAGAAGCCTTTAAATTGAAGGATGAAGAAGTCGCAGGAGAGCGACGGACGGATGAGTCTGATAGACCCACCACCGATGGAGGATCGAGAGAAGTTCGATCGCGCTCGCGGACTCCCTCCGAGCGCAAGCAAGTTCGAACTCCTCGAGCTCATCATCAAGAAAGCTCTGACAGAGGGGCACGAAGAAGTCCTCCCCCCGAAAGATTCCACAACTATGCCCCCTTAACACTCCTAAAAGTCAAGTCTTGACGAAAATTAAGTCATCTACCAAGATTAGAAGAATTACGGTCTCCTCCGAACAAGTGCAATCGAAGCAAATACTGTCTCTACCATCATGACCACGACCACGATACTGAGGAGTGCATTTAGCTCTGGGACGAAATTGAAAAGCTCATCAGGAGGAATCAGTTGGGTCAATTCCTCCGACGCCAGTCTGAAGCAGGAGAAGATCGGCCAAGGGCGTTGCCATAGCCAGAACCATCCATGACAGGGGAGCAACAAGGAGGTCGTTCGGCCCAAAACTTATCACCTGGAGAAACTCAAAAGAACAACACTCCTACGACTCTGAAACACAGAGAATCTGGGAATGTACTGCCAGTAATTTTTCTTCAATAAATTTTTTTCATTTCGATATTATTGTTTCTTAGTGCAACAACTATGTGATGACATGGAAGAAGCCATCAATAGTGGTCGTGTTAGGAATAGGAGGAGAACCTCGTCCTAATATGAGTAGGTCGAAGTCTTTCAACCTCGACTAGAGATAAGATCTCTTCCGAACGATCGAGTAAACCTCGATTAGAGATAAGATCTCTCTCGAGCTTCAAAGCCTTCGCCAATAGGAGATAAGATCTCCTTCAACCTTGGCTATCGGAGATAAGATCTCCTTCATGCGTCTGAGTCAACCTCAGCTAGAGATAAGATCTCTTTCGAGTGACCGAGTCAACCTTAGCTAGAGATAAGATTTCTCTCGAGTGATCGAGTCAACCTCGGCTAGAGATAAGATCTCTCCCGAGCTTCAAAGCCTTCGCCAACAGGAGATAAGATCTCCTTCAACCTCGACTGTCGGAGATAAGATCTCCCCCGAGCATCCGAGTCAACCTCGATTAGAGATAAGATCTCTTTCGAGCGATCGAGTCAATCTCGACTAGAGATAAGATCTCTTCGAGCGACTGAGTCAACCTCGACTAGAGATAAGATCTCTTCCGAGTTTCAAAGCCTTCGCCAATAGGAGATAAGATCTCCTTCAATCTCGATTGTCGGAGATAAGATCTCTCTCGAGCGATTGAGTCAACCTCGGCTAGAGATAAGATCTCTCCAAGCTTCAAAGCCTTCGCCAATAAGAGATAAGATCTCCTTCAACCTCGGCTGCCAGAGATAAGATCTCCCTCGAGCGTCCGAGTCAACCTCGGCTAGAGATAAGATCTCTTTTGAGCGATCGAGTCAACCTCGGCTAGAGATAAGATCTCTCCTGAGCTTCAAAACCTTTGCCAACAGGAGATAAAATCTCTTTCAACCTCGACTGTCGAAGATAAGATCTCCCTGAGCGTCCGAGTCAACCTCGGCTAGAGATAAGATTTCTTCCAAACGACCGAGTCAACTTTGATTAGGGATAAGATCTCTTTCGAACGATCGAGTCAACCTTGGCTAGAGATAAGATCTCTCTCGAGCTTCAAAAACCTTTGCCAACAGGAGATAAGATCTCCTTCAACCTCGGCTGCCAGAGATAAGATCTCCCCGAGCTCAACCTTCAATCTTGGCTGTTGGAGATTAGATCTTCCTCGAGCTTCTACAGAAGATAAGATCTCTTTCAACCTCGACTGCTGAAGATAAGATCTCCTCCCGAGCTCAACCTTCGACCTTGGCTGCTGGAGATAAGATCTCCTCAGAGCTTCTACAGGAGATAAGATCTCCTTTATCCTCGACTGCTGGAGATAAGATCTCCTCCGAGCCCAATCTTTGACCTCGACTGTTGGAGATAAGATCTCCCCCGAGCTTCTACAGGAGATAAGATCTCCTTCAACCTCGACTGCTGGAGATAAGATCTCCCCTGAGCTTCTACAGGAGATAAGATCTTCTTCAACCTCGGCTGTTGGAGATAAGATCTCCTCCGAGCTCAACCTTCAACCTCGACTGCTGGAGATAAGATCTCCCCGAGCTTCTACAGGAGATAAGATCTCCTTTAACCTTGGCTGCTGGAGATAAGATCTTCCTCGAGCCCAACCTTCAACCTCGGCTGCTGGAGATAAGATCTCTCCCGAGCTGTACCTTCAACCTCGGTTAGAGATAAAATTTCTTCCAAGCTTCAAAGCCTTCGCCAATAGGAGATAAGATCTTCTTCAACCTCGGCTGCTGGAGATAAGATCTCTCCGGAGCTCAACCTTCAACCTCGGCTGCTGGAGATAAGATATCTCCCGAGCTTCTATAGGAGATAAGATCTTCTTCAACCTCGACTGCTGGAGATAAAATCTCTCCCAAGCTCAACCTTCAACCTCGGCTACTGGAGATAAGATCTCCCTCAAGCTTCTACAGAAGATAAGATCTCTTTCAACCTCGGCTGCTAGAGATAAGATCTCATCCGAGCTTCTACAAGAGATAAGATCTCCTTTAATCTTGGCTACTGGAGATAAGATCTCCCCCGAGCTCAACCTTCAACCTCGGCTGCTGAAGATAAGATCTCCCCCGAGCTTCTACAGGAGATAAGATCTCCTTCAACCTCGACTGTTGGAGATAAGATCTCCCCGAGCTCAACCTTCAATCTCGGCTGCTGGAGATAAGATCTCCTCCGAGCTTCTATAGGAGATAAGATCTCCTTCAACCTCGACTGGTGAAGATAAAATCTCCTCCAAGCCCAACCTTCAACCTCGGTTGCTGGAGATAAGATCTCCCTCTTTACCTTCAACCTCGGCTGCTGGAGATAAGATCTCCCCCGAGCTCAACCTTCAACCTCGGCTAGAGATAAAGATCTTTTTCGAGCTTCAAAGTCTTACCAATAGGAGATAAGATCTCTTTTAACCTCGGCTACTGGAGATAAGATCTCCTCTGAGCTCAACCTTCAACCTCGACTGGAGATAGGATCCTCCGAGCTTCAACGTCTGCGTCAACAGGAAATGAGATCTCCTTCAACCTCAGCTGCTAGAGATAAGATCTCCCCCGAGCTTGACCTTCAACATTGACTGTTGAAGATAAAATCTCCTCCGAGCTTCTATAGAAGATAAGATCTCTTTCAATCTCGACTGTTGGAGATAAGATCTCCCCCGAGCTCAATCTTCAACCTCGTTAGAGATAAGATCTCCTTCAACCTCGACTGCTGGAGATAAGATCTCCCCCGAGCTCAACCTTCGACCTCGGCTACTGGAGATAAGATCTCTCTCAAGCTTTTACAGGAGATAAGATCTCCTTCAACCTCGACTACTGGAGATAAGATCTTCTCCAAGCTCAACCTTCAACCTCGGCTGCTGGAGATAAGATCTCTCCCAAGCTTCTACGTCGATAGGAGATGAGATCAACTTCAACCTTAGCTGAAGATGAGATCTCCCCCGAGCCTCAACTTCAACTTTAACCTCGGTTGGAGATGAGATCTCCCTCGAGCCTCAACTTCAACTTCAACCTCGGCTGAAGATAAGAACTCTCTCGAGCTTCAACTTTAACGGATGCAGAGCTCGGAAAAAAACTTTAGCAGTTGCCTATTTTGGTACTCCCTTCAAATTTCAAACTCGAGAGTGGGGGACTATTGTTGGGGATAAACCCCGCTCTCTGCAAAGTCTAGTCTGATACTCAGTCTAATACAATCGGTAGTCACGAAAGAGCTTCAGCGGACAAGCCTTAGCCGAACTCCTTCAGTCGGTTGAACTTCTCAGCGGCTGAGCTCCAACCGAACTCCTCAGCGGTCGAGCTCCTTCAGTCGAATTCCTACAGAAGCCGAACTTCCTCCGAGGTTCTTCTTCAGTCGGACTTCTATGGAAGCCAAATTCCTTCAGAAGACGAACTCCTCCTCTAGTCGGACTCCTACAGAAGCCGAACCCCTTCCTGATTCCTTCAGTCGGACTCCTATGGAAGTCAAACTTCCTCCGAACTCCTCAAGTCGGACTCCTATGGGAGCCAAACTCCTTCCTGACTCCTTCAGTTAGACTCCTATGGGAGCCGAACTTCCTCTGAACTCCTTCAATCAGACTCCTACAGGAGCCGAATCCCTTCTTGACTCCTTCAGTTGGACTTCTATGGGAGCTGAACTCCACTCTGACTCCTTCAATCGGACTCCTACGGAAGCCGAACTCCCCCGAACTCCTACGGGAGCTGAACTCCCTTCGAGCTTCTCCTTCAGTCGGACTCCTATGGGAGCCGAACTCCTCCAGGAGATGAACTCCTTCCGAATTTCTTCAGGAGTTGGATTACTCTTACAGTCGGACTCCTTCAGCTCAGTCGAACTCCGAACGCATGCTTCCACCAGACGACATGACTGTCAGCACATCTTCCTCCATAACAAGTTCCATGCGGCCCACGATCCGACGATATGGTTGTCACTATCAGTCTGACGATGCCTCTCCCTCTCCATATCGAATCCCATGCGGCCTCGAGCGGTCCGCTACCAGATGGCTGCAGCTATCACCATCAACCCGCTACAAGCTCTGCCTATAAAAAGGGATCCTCCAGATATGTTTTCTCTAAGCTCACTTCTCTTTCCTAAGCACTCCATTTCTGTTGGTCAGAAGAGCTGACTTGATCATCGGAGGATCCTACCGGAGCTACCACCATTGACTTTGGACGGAACTTTGTTTTGCAGGTCACTAGCGGCGATCTCGTCTTCCTCAGCTCCAACTCGATTCGGTATCGATCAGATTCTGCACCAATAATTATTATATTATATTATTCAAATTTCAGATCTGAATATTAAATATCCAGATTCTATTTATTTATATTATGATTTATTGAATTCAGATCCGAATCTAGATAAATAGATCTAATGCTAGTATTAGATTTGGATTCGTCGAATAAATATCCATCGGTTTTGGGCCTAGATCCAATCCATTGATAGCTCTACATCGATCCTATGGTAGGCATCAAGGATTTTAACCGGGATACATGCTTAAATATTTTTTTTTAGAATTGCAAGATGCAGGATAAGAAAGTGGACGATAGGGTAAGTTTTTTTTTTTTTCCTTACATAATAGAGTAAGCACATGAAATTTCATGATAATATTATTTTTTTATCTTTTATTAATATAATTTTTAAAAAAAAAAATATTTTGAGGTGATAGAATTCGTTCAATATATTATGCAATCAAAAAAATATTTTTTATACTGTATGTGGTGTATGTATCATGCTCTATGATTGATGCTCGTGCGGCAATTTTTTTTTTTTTTACTTTCAAGTCCGCATGAGTTCTGTACAAGCATCTATACCGTATCATATGGTGCAGAAAGTATTGCCCTATCTCAATAGATCATGAACAGCATCGGCCATAACGATCAAGCTTATCCATTTCCTGGAACACGTGTGCAACCCGTCTCATGCTAGGAAAGGGTATTTTTGCAATATCAAGTGCGCTGTCTCAAAGCGTGACTCAAAAGACTAGTGGGAAGGAATCATCTCTACGAGGGTCCGGGTTGTATCTTCTGCATGAAAGAATGATTCCTCTTTCTCTTCTTCGCCGCATCAGCCATTCAATTGTACAAAGCCTGCTTCAAGGTCTATGCATGCAAATGGAAGAAATATAGAGTGCTCTCTCTATTAGAGAGTTGGAAGATTTTTTTTTTTTAAAAAAAATTTAAAGATTTATCATGAGTTCAGTTCATATTCAAAAGCGACAATCTTTACTTGTTGTTTATATACCTTTTTTTTTTCTTACAACTTTTAGTTGGGCCAAGAAGAGAAGTGGATTTTACACCACATAAGTGCACCACCCGGAATGATTTGCACGCACGCAAAAATGCGGCATGCACAAATGATGGTTATGACTCTTTTAATTTTATTTTTAATCATTGTATTTTTAAATATTTGTTGCCATAATGGTTAATTGATCGTTAGACTAAATGTACGTATTTTTTAGATGGATGTATCTCCCTTTGACCAGTCGTTTCTCACCATGGTCAATCGATCAAAGCATCTCTTTGTTCATATTTTCCCATAATCTCTATAAGACTATGAGTTCGAATAGTATTGGACGCTAGGATAAGTAGCAGATCGCATTTCTCAAGTTTTCTCTCTCTCTCTCTCTCTCCTACTTCATCTTAAAATATTATTTAATTTACTAAGTTTTGAAAGACCTGCCAACCCTCCATGATTGTGCTAGAGGATATTCCGGTTGTATATAAGAATAAAATTTTTGATAAATACTGGCATGAAGCTCGAAAATTTATCTTAGAATAATAATTATGCTGCGGCCAATCTACCTGTGCTTGTAAATGAACATCAAAGAACCTGCAAAATGGAAGTCCGCACTGATCGAAGTTGGCTTCAGTGGGGATCCTTCGATGCTTAAGTTAGTGAGATGGTCTGCCAAACAGAAAATGAAGAGCAAAGTAATAGAGTTTGCTCTTAGAATAACTTGGGGTGTCTTATCCAACTAGCCAGTTTACCTCTCCTTTTATAGATATCAGGATGATAATCGCGTAGCACATGGATCTCTCTTTTTTTGGTATACTATGATTGTGGATAGGTGGTTAAAACTATCTACTAATTGCCATTGCCCATCCTTTTTGGGGGCAGTTTTGTAGAGCCAATCGTGGGCTAGATGAGTTATTTAGATAGCTTCCATCGGTCAGCCGACTGGCTCGATACCGATCGATCATCGATCGGTTGAGAAGCTTGGGACCGAGCACCAGTTGGTCGGGAGACTTGGGGCTGATCGACAATTGATCGAAAGGCTTTAGGTTGATCGACAGTCGGTGGACTATTATACGTTGATTCTTTGACGAGTCTTTCCCATCATCGATAGTTAGTCGGCGAATGACCATCGATGGTAGACGGTCAGTCGATCGTAAGTTGGTGAGTCGGATGGTAGATTGATAGTCACTACGATAGAATAGGACTATGGCAATAGTTTATAACTACTGCCGTAGTCCAAAAAATTGCTGCTATAGGCTATGGCAGCGGTTAACTAACCGCTGCCACTACAGCCATCGTTGTCTATGATAGCGGTTGTTGCAGCGATTCTGGGAACCGCTGCCATAGCGGCTTATTGCAGCAGTTTCTAAATCGCTATCATAGCTTGACCTATGGCAGTGGTTATGGAACTGTTGTCATAGACTTATCTATGACAATGGTTATGTAACCGTTGTCATAGGTCTAATGCAACGGTTGATACATAGCCTATGACAGTGGTTGTAAACCGCTGTCATAGCCTTTGAATAATTAAAAAAATATAAAATTTTTAATTTTTTATATATTTTATTTGATAAATGCAGAGATATATAACATAAAAAATATTATAAATATAAAAATATTTCTAAAATACTAAAATTTTATTATCAAATAAAATATATTATAATATTTTTCAAAAAAAATACATTAAAAGTCTCCTAAATCTACATCATCATCGTCACCGAGAGATCGAGCATGAGCCGAAGCTAGAGCTGGAGTCGAAGTCGGAGCTGAAGGAGCTGGAGTTGGAATATGGGCCAATATATCCTCAAAGTCCATGAAGGCACCTCCAAAATACATGCTGAGTGTCGACATCATGTCTCTTACGATGCCTTCCAGAAGAGATACGTGCTCCTCAACCTGATCTGCCCGCATTGTAGCATGATCTGCTCGTGCCAATGTCTCCTCAAGCTCCTTCTGACTGACGACACCGAAAGCCTGTGAAGAAATGCTCGCCTCAGACCAATAGCTGGTCGACGTATGTTCGGATCTGCCTCAGATCCTCCTAGAGTGCTCAGGCCCCAAGATCTGAGATAGATGGTCATGGAGGCCAGAGGTATCCGGGCCCTCACTCGCGAGCGCATCTAACTGATCCTATAATTATAAATTTAAATAAAATTTTATAAGAAATGCTATAATACTAATAATATATACTAATGTATTTAATACTTACAAAAATTCTTTCGATCGCGGCGTTCATCAGCCTGCCCTTCTTGTCCGTACGGTTGGATCAAAAAATCTCGCTACGGCTGGGCATCACTCCATCTCTTATCAGCTATAACAATGGATCAATTTATCAGAAACATGAAAAAAATATTAATTTGATTTATCTAGTAAGATTTAGAATTCATTACCTCTCTATGCATACGACTGGCCATAGACTCACGGTCGAGAGTGTGCGTATACTCCTAGATTACTCGATTCTTTCGATTTTGATAGGAGGTAGCCTAATAAGTATTTAAATAAATAATAAATATTTAAAAAATATTTAAATATAACTTTAAGCATATTGAAAAATTCAAAAGTTAGTAATTTTATCTCGAACTCCTGGCTCCTCCAATGTGTAACCATCCTCTTCCACTGCCTCGAAAGACAGTCCTATATCCAAGGAACAAGTTCCTTCGGAGTGTCTCGTCGGTGCTCGAGCCATTCTCTATGGAGCTTGATTTTGTAACTCCGGTACAACCCCATCTTCTTCAGTCGAGCATCTTGAGCCCTCTCATGATCAGAAAAGTCATACTTTCTCTGTATAAAGTTATCAAAAGTTAGTTACAAAATTATTCTAATCAAACATAGTGTAAACATGTAAAATGCATAAATATAATTATGATGCACTTACCCATATCTCCTTCTATATTCGGTCCCTGATAGCAGCATCCATCAATCGCCAGTCTCTGGGCTCTATGGAAATAATGTCTGACTGCCTCATAAGCACTCCAAAAAAAGAATGCATCTTCCGCGTGGTCTCCCCTACTGGTCTTTCCTCTGCATCATACTACACCATCACCTGATGCTGGCGATTCCACATATGTGCCATACGTGTGGGACCACAAAATATCTGATTGGATGATGCACCTACCATGAAAATATGTTATGCAAATATATAAATATATAAATACTATATAAAAAATAAATAATATAATATAACAAATATGTATACTTAGATGTCGGTGGAGTAGCATGTGTCGGAGATGTAGGATGACGGTAGAGGCTCAGATGCCGATGGAGTAGATGACGTCGATGGAGTAGATACCGACGATGGAGGTCCCTGAGCAGTCGATGTAGAGATGGATTGAGTATGCTCCGACTGCTCCTCAGATGCTGAACTCCGCATAATCCATCGAGAGGCAGGATGAAAGCTAGATGGTATTTTGGTGCCATCATGACCTACAATATTAATGAACATTAACCAATATAATATATTGAACAATAATCAAAGATATGCCTAGATACCATTTGTATAATTATATATAAATATACAGATGCTGAAGATTATGTACACTAATCAATTGACGGATCTATTGCTATGCAATGCAATAAACAAAAGCAACAAGATGGAGGTTCTCTTAGTGGCTGCGGGTTTTTTTAGCAACCGACATGGCCTACTAACATGGCACGACCTACCGGCATGGCACGGTCTAAGGCATGGCGCGACCTACCGGCATGGCATGGCATGGCATGGCACAGCATGGCATGACTTAAAATTGGAACCTTAGAGAGACATATCAAATTTTTTTCGCACCCATCGAGTCGGCTCGCTCAGAAGCCGAGCTAGCTCCATGCCTAAGACAGTCGACTCCGTGTCTGAGACATTTGGCTTGGGTCCTCCCCCAGTCGGCTCAATCTCGATCTGTATCCGAGCTGGCTCGGCTGTGTGCCATCCCCTATTCTTGGTTGTCTCCATCCTCCCCTCATCTTTTCGACTATCCATCTCCCACTCAATCTCCATCATCGGCGAGGCCGAACCCCCTCTCTGATCCCTCTCTCCCTCTCTCGATCTTCCTCATCGACGAGGCCGGACCCCCTCCCTCCCTCTCTTCCTCTCTCGATCTCCTTCGCTGATGACGGTGGTGAGGTCGAACCCCTTCCTTCCTCTCTCACTCTCTCGATCTTCCTCACCGGCAAGGCCGGACCCCCTCCCTCCCTCTCTCTCTCTTGGTCTCCCTCACCAACGATGGCGGCGAGACCGAACCCCTCCCTCCCTCTCTCCCTCTCCCTTTCTTAGTTTGGGTTCAAAAATCGGGTTTGGATATCTAGGATCCATTAGGGTCTGGGTTTGGAACTTCAAGTATGGACCTATCGGATATTTGAATTTAGCTCCGGTACCAATAATTAAAATCAAGTCTGGATCTGAATATCCAGATTTTGATCCGAATCCGATCCATTGATAGGTCTAGTTCAGTAATTAATAAATAATACTATAAAATTAAAATAAAAATTATACCTACGGCTACAAAGAGGGAGTCGCATTGAAAGCTCTGAGGATCGTCGACGACGGCGCTAGAGGTAACCTACGAAATAAGATCAAGATAATGAGATAGAGAGAGAAGAGAGAGAAAGAGAAAGAGGAAAGAGAGAAAGAGGGGAGAGAGAGGGAGAGGGGGCTCGGAGGGGTGCTGTGATGGGGAGGCCAAGGGAGGGGGAGGGCAGGGGGCAGGCGGCCGGGGATGGAGAGGGTAGGGGGTGGGCGGTTGGGGAGGGCAGGGGGTGGGTGGCCACGGATGGGGAGGGTAGGGGCGGTGGCGGTCGGGATGGGGAGGACAGAAGGTGGGCCGTCGGGGATGGGGAGGGCAGGGGGTGGGCGGCGGTCGGGGATGGGAAGGGCAGCATGGGGGTTGGATAGGCGGGGGGTGGGCGAAGACTATCGAGGAGGGGCCGACGAGCGGGAGGGGGGTGGCGTGGTATGGGCAGGGGGCGCCAGTTGCCGGGGATGGGAAAGTGAAGGGAGAGAAGGGGGCACCGAGAGGCAGGGCTGGTTGGGGGGGAAGGAGGGGTGGCGCTGATCGAGGGGGAAGAACTTGGGTGGAGTCTCACCTATGATGGAGAGGAGGGGCGAGAGAGGAGAGAGAGTGCAAGAAAGGAAAGAAAAATTTAAGAATTTTTAACCTAATCTATGGCAGTAATTTTCAAACCGCTACCATAGATCTATAGCAGTAATTTTCAGTAACCACTATCGTAGGTTGAAAATAAATTTTTTCTTATTTTTTTATAAATACTATATAATTTTAAAATTTAATGCTCATCTTCATCATTTATTATCTAAATAATTATCATTAAAGTATCATCACAAAAGATCACCTCGATCCGATGGTCCTAGCTTCATCGATTAAAAAAATTTGATTCCGACGATGATGAACAATGATGCGATGATCTGAGAGATGGAGACCTTCGATTGATCTAAAAATTTACAATGATAATTTTGGTGATATTTGTAGCATACTATCAAAGTTTTACTTCAATTGGATATCATTATCATGGTCAATTTAGCATGAAATAATTTCGATCGTTAAATTAGAAATAAGCGATCAAAGGGCTAAACAACATCTGATTACGAGATAATTTTTTAGTTAAATAATTTTTGCTATAATTTTAATTATTTTATATGATGATGATAGTAAAATTTAAATTATTTTTATATGAACTGCTCATATTAAGTAGATATTGCAAAAGCACGTAGTTTAAGAATGGTTATCAAACGATGTATAGTTTTAGATCGTTCTTAGTCTCACGAGTTAAATTCTATAATCACCATTATAAAAAATAATTAAAGTAGTAGCCAAGATCATTTATAAAAAAATTATATCATAATCGGACACCATTTGATCTTTTGATCACTTGTTTATCATTTAACGATCGAAATTAATCTATACTAAATTAATCAAGATAACAATATTCGATTGATGTAAAACTTTGATAGTACGTTATAAACATAATCAAGATTATCATTATAGATTTTTGGATCCATCAAAAGTCTTCATCTATCAGATCATCGCATCATCGTTCATAATCATCGAAATCAAATTTTTCTGATCGATGAAGCTAGGGCCATCGGATCGAGGTGATCTTTTATGACGATACTCGATAATTATTTAGATAATGAACAATGAAGATGGACATTAAATTTTAAAATTATATAATATTTAAAAAAAATAAAATAAAAATATATGGTAGCAGTTACAAATAATCGTTGTCATAGATCGACTTATAGTGGCAGTTACAAGAAATCGCTGCTATAGGATCGACTTATAGTAATAATTTTTCTAACCACTACTATAGGTCCGACCTATGACAGCGATTGTTGTTAACTGCTATAATAGATCCGACCTATCGCAGCAGTTACAAAGAACCGCTGTCATAGGTCGGCCTATGGCAGCGGTATCTTATAACCGTTGCTATAGGTCGACCTATAGCAATGGTTCTTTTTAATCACTACCATAGACTCTATTGCAGCGATTTCAAAAATCGCTATCATAGTATGCATTACCGTAGGCTCTTTTTGTAGTAGTGAACCCCCAACAGTTGCCTTCCATGCCTAAGTTCGGTGCAATGATTTCTCATTTTAACTTAACGCACCGAACGCAGAAAGTCGATACATGGCATTACCTCGAGCTTCGTTCTGTCGCCCGTCATTACTTCTATTCCAATTGAGTCGGCTGCTCCCGTAGCTCATGCAGCTTCGATCGAAGGTAGATTGGTTCTTGCTGCGCCGATGGATATGGCTCCTCAGTTGGCTATAACCAATCCTCTATCGATTTTAGGTAACTAACTATCGGCTAGTTTTTTTAATCGATTTAGAGTCAGATTTTTAACCAGCCGACACTTAGTCATTTGTTGAGACATTCATAGATCGGGGGCAAGCCAATCTTGTGTTGGTTTCTAACCAACTTTTAGTCAATTTTTTTACCAACTTGCACTTAATCAGATCATTGAAGTGTTTAATGATCGAGCGTAAGCCGACCATGGATCAGCTTCTAATCGATCTTTGGTCAATTTTTTACCGTCCAACACTTGATCAATTTGTAGAAGTGCATAACGATCGGATGCAAGCGAAACGTCCTTCGATTCGACCATGGCCAAATTGGCAAGGGTTGTGTTATTTACTAGTCGGGGCAAACTAACTAGTTCACAACCAAAAGTTTGATACTTTTCTTCTCTTATCATTTCATAAGAAAGTTATGCATCGGCATTGCTTGTTGATCAGTCGATCATTACCAAAAGAAATACCGACTGTTGATCATCATCTATTGATCGATTGTTGAATCATATCGACTATGGTGTGCCGACCATCGATCGATTGCGATATTTAGCTGATGGTTAGTCGGTCGGCTTTCTTCCATTATTTTTAAAATTACATTGTTCTTTTTCAGCTGGTTCATTCGATTTTTGATCGACTGACACGTCGATCAACTGATCGTTGTTCAGGAGCGAATGGTTGCTTCTTAGCCGATTCATCTTTGGATGTTGCCCCTCAGCTCTTGGTCGCCCAAAAATCATATTGATCATCCCAGTCATTGGTCGGTTTTGATGGTTCTCCTTCGATGGTGGTGGTTGATCGATACACCGCTGAGTTGGATGATCGAGCCAAAACTTGCTAAGAAATTCCCGCTGAATGAGAGCCTTGATCTCATCCTTCAGCTGAAAGTACTGTTCGGTGTCATGGCCATAGTTGTGATGAAATCGATAGTACTTCCTCTTGTCCCTACTTCGGTTCTTCATCAGTAGGGGTCGGCGAAGGTATTCCTCCCATTCAATCTCCATCAAGATCTATGCCCGTGGAGTATAGAGGAGAGTATATTTTTGTACCGACTCTTCATCTTAGTCGGTACTAGATTTAGTTGGGAGGATGCCGCTTCCTTATTTGGGGTTGGTTGGTTTGGTCCAACCGAGGCATTATTCTTTTGCTATTTTTTTCTTCTGCCCTATTTCATTCATTTGGCATCAATCAGAAGCACCTTCTTCCATATGAATATATTTATCCATGTGCTTTAATAGTTTAGCATAAGTCCGAGGATGATTCTTATCTAGCGAGTAGATGAACTGAGAGTCCTGTAGACCTTGCTTCATAGTCAAAATGGCCACATCCTCGTTGAGGTTTCGGACCTCAAGCATGGTAGCATTGAAATGCATCACGAAGGCCCGAAGGATCTCTTCCTCTCCTTGTTTGATCGAGAAGAGGATGTCTGAAGTTTGTGGCATCCTTTTGCTAGTGCTAAAGTGAGCCACGAAGGAGTCTTCAAGCTATCCAAAAGAGTTGATGCTTTCGGACTGAAGCTTGGAGTATCAGGCTCAAGCAGCTTTCTAAAGGATGGCCGAAAAGTCGATGCACATGAGGGCATCGTTTACCTCCTAGATCATCATGAGAGCTTTATAGCTTTGGAGATGATCGATTGGGTTGGTGGAGCCATCATATGGCTCCATATATGGCATCTTGAATGGTGATGGGATTGGCTCATCCAAGATGCACGAGGAGAAAGGAGCTACATGAACGTGGAGTCCATTGGAGGACCCTCCTACCGCATCCTCCTAGATCCGGGCCAGTCGATGGTTAATTTTTTTGAGCTTTTGCTTGTAGTCATTGAACCATCGTTGGTGAAATGTCCTAGGCTCGATCCTCCTGAAGAACTAGTGGAGAAGGAAGTAATCAAATCCTGCGGCCATTTCTCTTTGTGCTGACTTCGATGAGAAAATGGAAAAATGGAGCATCATGATCGATGGGTGGTTCGTTGCAAGTAGCGAGGGGATGAAATTTTCGCTCGACGAGAGCATCGAGATGGTCGCTCTGATGAAGGTGAAATGAAATGCCTCAACACGTAGCGGCTGTGTCTGGATGGTACCATCTGCATTGCCGAACCTTCTGCCACCATGCGTGGCTGCTGTTGGAGGCCGTGCACGACCTCCATCAGCATTCAGACTTGCTGCATCAACATAGCCAATTATTGGGCTTGAGCATCCGACGTGATTGTCGGATGCGAGGAGATGACTTCCATCATTGCTGGCGGCAGAGGGGGAAGTGCCTCTCACCGGAATGACTGGCCGACGGAGCTGGTTGAATTGCGAGCGTATATTTTTGCCATTGTAATTGATGACAAACTCACTGGACTTGAATATCGATAACTGATCGTGCCCCCCTTCCTGGCATGCCAATCTATTGTAGCTAATTTATCTGTGCCTGTGAATGAACACCAAAAAATCTACAAAACAAAAGTTTGTACTGATCAGAGTTGGTTCATGTGGGGACCCTCCGATGCTTAAGTTAGTGAGATAGATTGGTCGAATAGAAAATGAAGAGCAAGGTAATAAAGTTTGCTCTTAGAATAACTTGATGTATCTTATCCAACTGGCTAGTTTACTTTTCCTATTATAGATGTCGGGATGATAACTGCTTAGCATGTGGGTCCTTCTTTTCTCAGTGTAGTGTAATCGTAGACAGATAGTTAAAACTACCTACTAATTATTGTTGCCCATCCTTTTTGGGGATGGTTTTGTAGAGCCAATCGTGGGCTAGATGAGCTATTTAGAGAGCTTCCGTCAGTCAGCTAACTGGTTTGATACCGATCGATTGAGAAGCTTGGGTACGATCGACAGTCAGTTGGGAGACTTGGGGTCGATCGACAGTCGGTCGAAAGACTTTAGGTTAATCGACAGTCGGTGGATCGTTATGCATTGATTCTTCGGTGAGCCTTTTCCATCGTCAATTGTCAATTGACGAATGATCATCGATGGCCGACGATCAAGCGATCGTAAGTTGGTGAGTCGGACGGCAGATTGACAGCCCCTAATAGATTACATGCTTCTGGATTTCTTCTCTATTTCTACTTTCTAAAATCTAAAGGTCAATCCAACCAGATTCTAAGGAAGTCAATTTACAATTCTTATCTTTATTAGTTTAGATAAGTTCGAAATTTATCTAAATTATTTTCAAACATAATTCTTAATTTGATAAAACACTCCTTATAGCAGGATTCGTCTAGCACAGGCACATATATATATATATATATATATATATATATATATATATATATATATATATATATATATATATATATATATATATATATATAAAAGATGTAATCCAATAATTGACTTTAGATCAATCATTCTTCCGTGCAAAAGAACCCAAGTCATGATGGTGTTTCATTCTTTTATTTCCTATTCTTTGAATCATATATCATTTTTTTAGTACATACGGACGATTACACTACTCTAATATAAGTATAATCTAAAAGATTAAAAAATAAAATATCTTATAAGATTCGTAGATGGGCATCGTTCGATTGTTAGGTCCAATCTCTAATATACTTGGCAACAAATGATGCATCTCAATATGCCATGTTGTTCGTCTTCCGAAAGATGTGCCAAACATACACCATGATGGAACGATGAAAAAACTTTAGATGTCGCGAAAGAGCAGATGAGCCTCCAAATGCTTCACCTCATTTTGGATATAGTTGATGACTATGATGGAATCACCCTCAATGAAAATTCTTTTCACCTGCAACTCCTATCCGGCGCAGATGATATCTACCTAAGCGGCACGAAGTTTAGCTCTCAGGATGGAAGGCTTAAAAAGATAAAAGATGCGAGCCCCTTGCCACTAGCAATTTGGTCTCCGAACCTTGGATGACATAGCCCTGCCATATCTAACATTGCTATCAAAATTAATCTTGACCAAGTCCAAAGAAGGAGGCTCTCAAGAAATGAAAAGAACCCTTCGAATTATTGCAGGTGCATCATGATAGTCCCAAGAATTTGGGACGTCAAGAGATAGACCAGCAGCATCAAAATGACCATACTCTATAATTAAGCAGTAGGCTCTCCTCAGCACTCAATGCACAGACATAATCTCAACTTTAAAGATCAAGCTATTTCTAAAAAATCATATTCGATAGGCGATATATGCCATCCTACCTTTTTATGTACAGATTGAACCTTCATTCATACTCCAATGAATTGCATTAAAAAAAAAATCAATCAAAGATAACTGCTCGCCTCTGAAGATTGATCATCAGTCATCCTCCAAATTATGCATCAATTAGGGCCCATTTGGTTGGGGTATATTAGATAATGGGATAATTTGATAATTTCTAAAAATTATTTATTAGAGAAAATAATTACAGAAAAAAATAATTTTTACTATATTTGATTTGTAAAAAAATTATTTCAAAAATAATACTAAATAAAGATTACAATATTTAATTGAAGATAAATCTATATAGAAATATGATCAAATTTATAAATATATCCTTCAATATAAAATATTTTTTAATCCTAGGATAACATTATCATCTCAAATTATTTTTCATATAATGACCATAATCACATAGCTTTTTGCATAATGCTATCTCTATCTTAATTTTTATGCAAAAATTTTTTACCGAATAAATTTAAAATAATATTAAAATAAATTTAATAATAATATATATAATTTTATTGAAAATATTTTTATCAAGTATGCGTTACTATCACTTGAAAACTTATCAAATACTAATTTTTATAATATTTATTTTATCTTCTTTCTTCAAAAAAAATAAACATAAAATTTATCATTTTTTTATTATTATTATTTTAAAAATTTATATTAAATATAATAATTTGATGTAAAAATAATTTTTCTATTGCAGATCATCCGAACCAAACGAACCGGAGTTCTCGTTTGGAGTATAAATACACGAGCATAAACCACTTTTAACGGTTCAAAATCCAACGAGGTTTGCAAGAGTTTGAACCGTTTGGTTTTATTTTTGCTATAGGGGTGGGCGGCCTCAAAGAAAGTGTCAAGTACAACACAATAACAGAGAAAGTGAAGGTGATCAGCTACGGAGTCCAGCATGACTGCCCGTCAACGCTTCACAGCCAGCAGGGCCTTCTACAGATGAACTTGCCCTGCAATTTTTGGCATATACGTATTGCTCTTCCCTGATGCTCTAATAATTTCCTCGATCGATTCCAGGCCTCCAGGTGGTTGAAGCTAATCCATTTACCATTATAGTTTAAATTTACTTTTTCAGGTTCTGTTGTAGGGAAGCAACATAGACCAGAGCAGTCGATATCTTTCTTGCACAAAGCTCGCAATCTACCGTTTGAGAGGCCCTTCTGGTTCGTTCCAGGGGCAATTATAGGTTCCTCTGCCAGGGATATTTTAGCAATGATATCAGGCTAGAAGATTGTGCTCATTTAGATGAGAGATTTGGTACCCTGTTGCAGTAACTTAAATAAGATATACAAATTTTCCAGCTAATGAGTTCAACTTGGCCATATATTTATAGGCTCTGCTGCCGCTCTCTATTTGCTTATTCTTTTGAACTTGTTGTTGCGTTTATGCTCCTATTTAGGAACTATCTTTGATCCTGTTGTTCTTAATCTTCCCACTTAAGGTCGGCCACCGAAAAAAATATGATCGGGAAAGATCTGTTGATGAAACTTCGTCTACTCTCCTGCACAGAAGTCCTCATTGAGATATTCTTCGATAAAGATCCTCTGACGCTCAAATTAGAAAACTGAAGAATAAAAAGAGAAGGAAGCATTGAATTGAATTGAGTATGTTTTGGAGGGTCTCGAAGCCTCCTTATTTATAGAAGAGGAACTAGAGTTGTATTTATCTCGGACTCTAACGATCTTTCGAATTTATCACATCAGATTAATTCGAAAGATGTTTTTTCTTTTCTTAAAAGCGGAATCACGGAGGATTCATTCTTTATTCGAACTTTCATAATTTGGAGAGAAGAGATGGAGATAGCTCGATAATAGACGACCTATAATATGTCGTATAAAATCGACGTTTAAAGCACACATAGCTCCAACATTGGTCATGCAAGATTGGTTGAAAAAGTACGATGTATATTTGGTAGGTCGGTTGTGGATTGCTTTTCACCAATTAATTTGGAGAAGACCGTCTTGGAAGATAGCTTGTCCAAGAATGAACTATTGTAGGTCAGCAATAGCCAATCTATAGCAAACCATTTTCGAAAATTTATCGACTACGTACGATCTATGGTGAATCATCAGTGAACAGCCTGTTGCAAGGAGGAGATTGGTTGGGGATGGATGGGCAGTGATAGATCATCTTAGAAAGACTTAGGATTATAGGTCAGCGACAACCGACGAATATGGAGCCAAGGTTGAGCGACAGCTAACCCACAACAACCCCTATTTTAGATCGTTACATATGCTAACTCACTCTAATTATATAGTTTTTTTATTAAAAAAGATTTATAAAAAAGATAATGAAACTATAATTTAGCCTAGGCTAACCAAAATTTGTATCTAAAGAAGAGGAGATGGTATACCTTCTGTTGCTCCTGAATCTCTCCATCTGAGATCGGCTACCAAGGAACTTGTAGTCGAGAGTATTGCTAGAGTTTCGCCCGAACTACTGCAAAAAAGTCCTCACTGAGATATTTTTTGATGAAGACCCTTTGACGCTCAAGTTAGGAGACTAGAAAATAACGAAAGAAGAAAATGTTAAAAATGAGAGCGTACCTAAAATGTTCCGAAGCTTCTTTATTTATAGAAGAGAAATTAGAGTCGTATCCATCTCGGACTCTAACAACTTTTTGAATTTATCGTTCTGAATTGATTCAGAAGATATTTTTTCTTTTTAGAGAGATGGGATCACTATGGACTCCTTTATCCAGACTTTCCTAATTTAGAGAGGAGAGAAAGAAGGTAGGTCGGCAATTGATGATCTATAATAGATCGATCAGGAACGACCGACGAATTCAAGAAAGTTATCTTGTGAAATAGCTCGTACCTAGGTGAACTATGGTAGATTGGCAAAAGCCGACCTACAGGTGCTTACTTTTGAAAAATGCTCGATCGAGTACAACCTATGGCGAATCGTTAGTATGCAAGTAGCCTGTTGCAGGAAGAGAGGATGGTCGAGGATGGACGGATAGCGATTGATCATCTGCGGATGACTTAGTATAATAGATCGGCTAAGGCTGATGAATAATTGGCCGAGGATGAGCTATAACCGACCCACAATACCTTCATTATTTGAAGGTATCCTCTTTCATGTATTTCTATCATTGGAAATCTTTCTGCTTCTCAATTTCCTTAAATTGCATTTTGTTCATTAGTGTTTAGGAGGTTACAGGAATCTCACTTTTCTTATCACTTTGTTGTAATCTTATCCATGTAAATCTCAACTCCATTGTATTTGTTGTAACAACTCCAGCTTATTAATAGAATGCTCCGCGATTTTCCTTCATCCCTTGTTCGGTAACTTGCAAGATTAAAAAATACAAAAAATTTAATTCATGTTAATTATATTTTTGATTTTTTTTTCCTTAGTTCTACATGTGAGTTTCTCACGTTGATAATTTTTTGAACAAATCCATATCCAGGATCAAGCACGTCAAACTCCTCCGCGAAACCATTAACCTCATCCTCGCAACCTGCGCAACTGGTTGTAATGGAAATTTATCATCTAACCATAACTAGTAGGTGTGTCAAATATGAGAGGCTAGAGTACAAAGCTGGAATCATCTAGCATATACAACGACAACATCTAATGTTCTAGCTGGAACATCCGACAATTTATAATCGTTGGTCGGACTACTCAAGTAATTGCCCCGTAGATAAGCATATTTGTCATTCATATTTTTTTTTAAAAAAAGAAATAATAATTGCCAGGTGTAAAGAGTTAATACAAGGTGCGTGCGTAAGGGCTTGTCCAGAAATCAGTACAAAATAGATTACCAATGGAAAATGCCGAACCTCGCAGCTTACCTTTTCGCAATGATATGACACCTAAAGAGAGTGACCCTGGTTGACAAAATCCTACCCTCCATATATTGTGCCAATCCCCGATTGCTACATGAAACCAGATAAACTAAGAGAGCAGAGATTGTTTTTCCCTTCATTTCCTCGAAATTTTATATCTGCTTTTTAAATTCGCAAATCTATCAATGAGGTGACCTGCTTCATCTAATGACTTGACGAAATGGTTTTCAGGATGGTTATTTCATCGGTTTTTTTTATATAAAAGTAATATATAGGACTGGACCAAGTGAAGACCAATCCGGGTCTCCTGATGCATGAGATGACACAAAAGAGCAAAGATTTCATGCCATTTCGGTGCAACACCTATACATGCTAGAAATGTGATCACCTGCAGTTTGTGAGTGTCCATGGTCATGGCTCGGAAAGATCAAGGCTTCACCAAAACACCAGTTCGAGCCTATCCGAGATTCCTTTTATCGGCAAAGTTTATCCAAACTCTCTTTCGGTGCCTTATCTCAAAACAGGGGGAGGCCGGAACTGGTCAGCGGTTTCTTCTTGCGCGTGCCCAGCCAAGCCACGCCGCAATCCATTCGTCAACCACCACGCGCTTCTCCCTCTCCCTTGCGTGTCATGGATGATATACAACATTAACATAGTCTCCAGGAGGTGCACCTAAATTAACGAGAGCTTGAAACCTACTCTCCCTTCACTTCAACCCACGAGCTCCCATTCTGAGTGATTCTCATAGGCCATGCAAGACAGTAGAAGCTAGTGACAGATAAAATCCCCTACTACTTAACTATGTCCTAAATTAAACACAACAAATGATGTACTTCTTTCATTTAGTCATGTACAAATTAAACAAAACTTCAACTAAAATCCACCTAATTTCAAACCGAAAAAAGATCATTACCATTAACAAACAGAAAGAAAAGCAAAAAAAAAAAGAGAACAACGTAGCAGAGTTTGTAGGTACCGAGACGAGCTAGGCTTTTTCCGAGTGAACGACGTCGTCATGGAAGGCGAAAGAAGGCAGCGGGCTTCGAAGCGGCGAGCGGGGAATGAAGGGGAGCTCCTTAAGCTGCCTCCCGGCGCTGTCATAGTATATGACACCTGAGAAATCTAAAGGCTGGCACTTCTCCCCCATGAGTATCGTCCTCTGCCACAGTCGCTCCTCCTCTTCGATCTCTTCCTCTTCTTCGGATGATTTGCTCGTCTTGTCGTCGTCCCCTTTCCCCTCGACGCCTTTGTTCTTGGCGTCGAGGAAGGGGATGAAGCTGGCCCCCCGCGCCAGGTAGGGAGCAGCCCTACTCTTGCTGAGAGACAGCTTGGAGAAGGTCCCATGGCTCCGGATCCTCCTGGTGGCACGTGACATGTGCTTGGTGCACGTGTTCACGAGCACCGATACCGTGTGGAAGAGATCGCCGATGGCCATGTCTATCGCAGGCTGCTGCTACTGGCGCTGCGATCGCAAATCAGGCATAAATTTTTTTTTTGGGGGGGTGGGGGGGGGGGGGGGAGGTGGTGTTTGGATGCCTCCAAGAATGTTATACATATATAGTGAGAAAAGTAGAGGGTGAATAGACTTTTGACCCGGTTTGGAGGCAAGGGTTGGCTGCTTCATGCGATCTTTCGTGGCCTTTTATTTATTGGCATGATTTATTTCTCTGTCTGGACCATTAGGCAAGTTCAAAGGTCGTTGGTCTGCTTGCTTGAATTGATTTGGATTTGAAACAGAGAGCAAACAGTGTGAACTTGGAAGATGGGTGAGCCACACAAAAGGAATGGATGTCGAAGAACGTATTTTCTCGAAGAAAAGTCTCGGATTTTAGTGGAATTGTGCTTGTGAGTGTGTTGGCCGGTAGCTTTGTTGTTTAAGGTTGTGATGCAAAAGCTCCTGCTTTTCTCGGGTACAACATATGATGATATCCTGGCAATGGCCTAATTTGGATGGCTTCGTGAACGTTTATGCTCTGGCTCGACACGGATACCTCATCTGTAACAACTCTAGAATATTTAATACAATGGGAACTCATGACATCCTCTAGACATAAAGAAAAAAATATTGCTGTATTACATTGTTAGATGGGGTTTCTGCTTATATTTTTTTTTTGAAATTGTCACTTATGCTTGTGTAAGTTAAATGATTTATTAACCTGAAGAATGGATAAAGAAAGAAGCTAAAGAAAAGTCTAGAGCTCTGGGTTAAGAAATATAATCTATATAACAATAAATCAACAAAATTGCGCCACTTAAATCTTATTTGTACTTTGTTGGTCTATAGGGTTGTTATCTCTTCTTATTTGTAAATGTCTTGTCCATTTGTGGTGCATGGGGAGGAAGCACCGATGATTGCGATGCCTATCTAATAAAAAAAATTATCTAGTTACATACTTGATAATTTTGTCCTCAAAAATAGGTGAGAATACCTTTTCTATTTGATGATTTTTTATCAAAAATAGATGATAATACCTCCACCTGGTAGGATCTCAGCATGGGGGAGGAGGGAACCGATCCACATGACCGGTACTAGTCGGCTCGGATATTTTAGCTAGACATGTACCATCATGTAAGAGTGGAAATAAAAAATATCGATGCTTTTTAAAAATATCATAATATTTTACGATGATATTTTAAAATATTATAAATTTAAAATTTATAGATATTTTTTAGCATCGTTAATGACAACAACTCCTGTACGCTATCAAGATGCTTTTAGAAGCATCGCCAAATAAAACACTAACGATGTTTATAAGCATTATTAATTTTTTTAATAAAAAAATATAAAAAATATGAATACAAAAATTTTAGTACTAATTATATTAATTATTAAAATATAAATCAGTACAATCATTGTCATTCATACCAAAAACAAACATCAATAGCAAATTTAACTAAAAGATATTATTTTATATAAATAAAAATAAAGTACTAACGATCCATTACAATAAAAAATTTAATAAATTAAAAGCATACATAAAATATAAAATTATAATAAAAATAAAATCATATCAATTTGCTGGCGGATGATCGTCGCTATCTCTATATATGATGTACCGTCGTCTCGATGAGTGCTTGATGTGCTACGAGCCTACAAGAAATATATGAAAAGCTTGTTTTATAAATTTATATATAAAAATATATAGATTATTAAATTAATATAAAAATATATATTTAATAATATGTGTTTATCTGAGATAGACCATATATCTCTAACAAAGATGTAAGCTAATCAATTTGTCCCCATATGGCCTGCATCTCGACATGGCTCTATCGCATCTCCTCCATCTCAGTGGCACGATTCTGTCTAATCTCCTATATCTCCGTCTCGAGTCTACGGACATGTGAATCTTAAGCATCTACTGCAGCATGCTATAAAAATTAATTCATAATTTTTTTATTCATATAAAAATAAATAAATATATGTATATAATAGAATATGTATATTAATCAAAAGATGGATCTATGGTTCATACAATGCAAATTTTATTAAAATTAATTTATAATTAACATTGCTTGGCATCTTCCATTGGCTTGAGTGCGTAGAGCGCATGAGGGCTGAATGCCTTCGACGCCAGCTGGGACCATAGACTCGAGCGCACAAGGCCAAGACCCAGGTCTCGTGCATGTTAATTAAATATTGTGCACTATGTCATAAACTTTTAACAACTCAGTAAGATAATATCTGATGGCAACCAAATAAAAAAGAATCAATAAAATAAACTCTTAGGATTAGCATGCATCCTAACCAAAGCATTTTCAAATAAATTCTCATTAGGGGCTCAAAGGATCAACAAAATTAATCTTTCTAAGTCATTCAAAATTCTCATATACAAGAAAATGGACAATCTCTTTGTTAAAGTCATTCTAGCTATCAAAAGCTAAGACATCACAATCAAATCTAGAAATAATTAATAAAAATAATTAAAATATTATCTAAATTCTCTAACTATCCTGTATACTTTTAAATAATGCCATATATGAGAATAATCTTCCAATCTAAAAAATAAAATATTATTAGAGAAATGAATTACTTACAGTGGACAATAATATGGGAAAAGCCTAGTAGATATTATTTTCGTCAATTACCTGCATTCAAAAAAAAAATATGACAGTCAATAATTAATATATTTTAAATTATCTAAAATATATTTAAAAAATAATTTTTAAATAATATACTAAAGATCGAAGAGTGAGGGGCGCGGAGGAGCATTGGTGGCTGGAAGGAAGGCGATGCGGTCGGGGAGCAAGGGGGCCAAGGAGCATGGCTCGCTGCGAGGGTCGAGGATGGGTGTCGGAGGTCTGGGAGGGAGGACAGGAGGGCCACCTATCAGTTGGGTTTGTGGTCAGGCGGGGGGGCAGTGGGGCGCGACGTTGGGAGGGGGCGGTGGAGTGCGCGTCGAGGAGGGGGATGGTGGGATGTGGTCGGGTCGGGAGGAGGATTGGGGGGGTCTTTTGGGCTTGTGCAGACGACCACCAGAAGGGAGGAGGGCTGGTGGGGTGGTCTCAAGGAGGACGGATGGCATGCGGCATGGATGACGCAGGTGCGGTGTGGACGAATGTGGTAGTAGAGGGGAGGGGGGACGGTGGTGCGACATGAACGGCTGGTATGTCGGAGGAGGGTGGGTGCGACGCCGGTGGTGGAGAATCGATGGAGATGGGGGTTGAGGGTGGGAAGGAGATTAGGGCACGGAAGAATTGGAGGAAAAGATGGGAGGTGGTGGTGGATAGGATAGGACACGGGATGACCGAGAGGATGATTAAGCGAACCCAATGATGCTTTATAGCACCGTTAAATAATGACGTAAAAAAGTATCAAAAAATAAAAAAATTTAACTATGCTTTTTCTAAAAGTATCGATTTTGACTATGCTGCAATTTTACGATGCTTTTAAGCATCGTTAAATTTATGATGCTTTTTAAAAATGTCGATAGATCAGTACAATCTGATGATACTTTTAAAAAATATTGATAAAAAATAATTATTAATTTTATATTTTACTATAGTACGTTATTCCCTGTCGCACACGTATTAATGTTGCCATCTGAAAACCACTCAATCTTGAGTACTAGATGTTATGCTCGGAGCGTAAGGTCAAACTTTATTTGATTTGGTTGTTAACACGGTAGGTAATATACCTCATCGATAGAGGCCCTCACATGACAAGGTGCGCAGGACAGTTAATTATGTGGCTGTTAATGGTCAATTTGAAGGGGATGGGGAAGAGAGAGAAAAAGCTACGGAGGGTTACGCTTGGTTTCACAACAGGCCGGGGAACTCAGGCAAAACCTCAATCTCGCAGACCACCTCTCTTTTAGCAAGATTGAGAGAGAGAATATGTAGTGGAACTTGAAGTAACTGTTATACATCTAGTTCCAGCATGGTGCAAGAAGAAACGGTGGTCAGCTTTAATTAGAAAGATGAGGACACAAGATGGTTTTGATTATAAGAGAGTATTAAAATAGACATAAATAAAATACCAAGAATAACTATGAATTCATACGAAGTATGCCCTATCCAATAAACTTTCAACAAATTCGAATGCATTAGGTTCGGCGCAACCCACTGGAGAAACGAGTCAAGGTTCCGAGCCTGTTAAACGATGATTCTAGATATCTCAAAACAAATAAAATAAAGATAAACTTTGTGATGCCGAAAGATGACTTCTTTTTTTCCGGAGATGTCTAAGTCCAACCTTTCTAACACGTCCGATCGATCCACTCCCAATGCATCTTCTATGTTGGTCAATTCGCACTACCAAGAAAATATACCATCGGCGTCAAAACTGGACGGCAACCCCTTCTTTGCTTCTCCCCTCTATCATACTGTGGCGAGGTCTTCTTGGAATTTAGTCCATTTGCACTGACTTGTCTCAAAAGGTATGGATCATCCATTTTACCCTCCAAAGGAAAAGGTAGCCAATGGTTTGATTCGGTCCACATGGCAGACCAGGGAGTCATCAAATCGAAGCGTAGCCACAAGTTTAAAACTCATAACCAATCAAAACATCACTCTTTTGCTTTGCCCGAGGTAGCGGTCAATACAACAAGCTCCAAGTTGCATACGATTTGAAAAACAAACCGTACGACTTGAGTTCTATGGTAAGATGGAATTCACAACGCAAATTATTCGGCAAGAAGATGATTTTTTTTATGGTTGAAACGTGTTTAAGCGGCGTGTGAATCTGGAACGTAGAAGATGAGGCAAAACCTTCTCCCATATTCCATTTTATTGATGACTCTAGGATATTGAGATCCATTCTTTCAAAAGACACTGAGATCTATTAATTTCATGGGCCCCTAGGATAGGAGTTTATATCCTGTTAGAGATAAATATTAATGAAATTGAAAAATCAAACATTTATGTGATGAAATAATCGTGAATGGAATCAGAAAGAAATAGTTTATAAGGAAAAAAAAATCAACAATCGAAAGTAAAATATAAGCAAACGATTTGCTTGACAGTGATAGGTCGTTTGTTAATCCAAAAATCCATGTATGCATGCATTTGGATCGATACCTGAAAGGATTCATGCAATCAATCAGCAGCATGTTCACTCGAACTCAAGATGTCGAGAGACCATTAGTTTGGATGCTTCTTTGACATTCTCCAACAGTATCCATGGACGTCTTGCTCCAGTGTGCGGTTTACATTCACAGTATACATGATTGACATTTACATTTATATTTTGATCGAAATAGTTAACATTTACATTTAGAAAATTTTAGATCAGAGCATTATAAGCTTCTTGCGTACAATAACTACAGGCACTTGCATGATGTGCGTGACATTACATGTCTCCAAATTGTGCCCCTTTTATATGAAAGGATTAGTTTTTGGTGTTTGCTCAACAAGATTACATTTCCTTTTCGATGAAAACGAGATTGAATCGAGATTGAGAAGAATACTCCCTTCAGCATATTCAATATAATTGAGAAGAGATTGTTTGTGTACATATTAATTTAAGCGGAAATCTCAGTCGCACTAGGAGAATGTGTTGGACCCGAATCAGGTGTATATGCTCTCATTTTTAAGTTGATTGGATCACAATTTAGGTAGTTGCAAACTTTCCTCGTTGATTCCATTTTAGGATTCCTTTTCTGACCCACAAAAATTCAATTCTCATAAAAAAAGCTTCTTCTTCTTCTTCTTCTTCTTTTTTGTGATTGTACTGGCAGCTGAATATTGGTCTGATCCCCCCCGTAGTGATTACGCTCTAGTACTTATAATTCTGAAGATTGGCCAAATTTAACATATTCCTCTGTATTAATTGCTTATCGTTTCGGCTTAGGACCTGAGAATTGAGGGTGTAGCGTAACATTACAACGGACCTAAAGTTATTTTAGAATAAATTTAGGCCGCTTTTATCATATAAAACTTCGGAAAACTAGTTCAAATAACTTGTATTCTATCAAATATCTATCTCCAAATATAAAAATTGCTCAAGTACAAATTAATCTGTATTTTTATATTATGATATTTCTTCTCTCTCATATTATTCTACAATTGATTCTATTTAATTAAGTTGCAACCTAATTACTTGCCAAATTCATCAAAAACCCTGGCCATTTTGAAGGAAAAGCCTTTTCACTGACCACCAACGGATCAACGATCCACGTTCTCATCAAAGATAACAGAAAGAAAAGGCATTGGGGACGTATCCAATTATGATTCTATATATTTGAATTCGATCACAGTTACAAAGCGGAGTGGAAGAGAAAAAAAGAAAAGACATACATTGCCTAACAATGATCACGAAAACAAATTTTTGGACCATTCATATCCAATGATCTTATTCATGTCCGCCTTTCTTGTTCTTGCTGACGGGTTGTCACAGGTGAAACATCCTCCATTACAAGGAACGAAGCCAAGCCCAAGCCACGTCCCGCAGGTCTCCCCGCCCCACTCTATTCCTCTTCACCGCCCTGGCCTGCCCCTCCTTCACCGCCGACTTGTCGTAACCGCCCACTCCGTCGCTCCTCAACGCAGCCCCTTCTTCCCTTCGGTCTATATCACCGCCCGCACTGCCCCCATCCGCGTCCACCCTGAACACCCTCTCCGAGCTCCCCTTCAGCGCCAGCACGAACCCCGTTTCCTGTGGGCCAACCGTCACAATGCTCCCTCCACCGATGGCTGATCGTTAGGCGATTCGGAGAACATGGTCGGGTTCCCCTCTAGCTCTACCTTTCAGATGAGGTTCCTGGTGGCGGAATCCACGGCCACGCCGCCGGGAGTGGCAGCGGGATAGGAGAGCGGGACGTAGAAGATCTGGCGGTGGGGTAGGGGAATCGGAGGTCGTAGGCGGCGAGGGCAACCAGGAGGGGGCTCCGGGGATTGTCGACGGCAAGGCGGGGCATAGTGCTGGAATCATGCCAGGACGGGATCGGGTGGCCATGCAACCTAGGCCCTGCCTGGTAAAAATTTTGGGCTTCGGCCAGTCAAGATCCAAACTTCAATTAAAAATACAGGCCACGCCTGACCAAAGCTTAAATCCAAGCTTCTCTGTCTGGGCCGTGTCGACTAGACCCAAGCTTCTCCCCCAATGTAAAACGAGAGGGAAGGGATGAGATGGCATGAGGAGGGAGAGAAGAGGGGAGAGATACATCGATGTGTGGGTGTGCGTGTGTGCGTGGGTGAGAGAGAGAGAGAGAGAGAGAGAGAGAGAGAGAGAGAGAGAGAGAGAGAGCGCCAGCCGGGAGAAAGATCTGAAGGGAGAAGGAGGATGAGCGAGAGACGGGGAATTCGAGAGAGAGAGAGAGATGGAGAGGGAGAAGAGGGGAGAGGAGAGAAAGATAGTGGAGAGGGGAGAGAGAGCAGAGAGGGGAGAGAGAACGTTGTGCGTGTGTGAGAAAGAGAGGAATGGGTGGAGCAAGGTGGAGTTCTTTTCGAGCCAAGACGAGTCCCGAGCCCAACGTGAAACTTTCCAGTCTTAATTGTCAAGTCCAAGCCCAACCCGATTCTTATCGGCCTCAGCCCAAATCCTGACACGAAACCGTCCTGGCCAGACTGTCAACCGAGATCAAGCCCATTTCTGATTCTACCCACCAGGAGGAAGAGGAGGAGGAAGAAGGCTAGCGTCTCCTGACTCCTCGTGGGAGAAAGGGAAGAGGGACAAGTCATGGTTTCTGATGGGTTGGGTGCAGAGTAAAAGCGTTGAATAGAATTTTGGAGGATCGAGTTGTCCGGATGATTTCGGTGTCGGCCCATTGGGCCTTAGCACGTAGCGTTGACTTTGATTTGAACGGCTGATATGGTACGCTGCATCCTCAAGACCACCAAATTGTAAATTTACTTGCACATCTTCTTCCAAGATATTTTTATCCTGTTATAGGAGGCAATTTTGTTCTTAATTGATCATTGTTTTACTCATCTGCATGGTTGCTACACATGGTTAATAACTACAATAATTAATAAACACTAATTCGTGTAACAAAAAATAGACACTCATTGGCATGGACAATATTTGAAACGCATATTGCCTTACTATCTGAGGCTATAAAAAAAGATATGGGAATACTAAAATATCACACAATTAACTCACATGGCTAATGTGTTCATAATTTCTCGATTAACAAATAACATGTACGGTATACAAGTTGTGAAATAATTCGGCAGTGAGATTGTTGCACTTGTTTTGGGTTTTTGTTCCCCTTTTTCCTTTTTTTGTCTTTTTAACTAGAAAAGATGTCTTGCATTACTATGGAAACCTTGGGATGGAGAACCGTGTTTAAAGTGAAATTGTTCATAAAATAGATAACCAAAAGAATGAATTCAGATACAACAATTTGCTGATAAATTTGAACATGTTCAATAGTTTTGTTAACATGTTAAACGGAACAGGAATGATCCACCTAGATGACAACATTTGATCAAATAACAACGAATCAAAATTCAATTTTTTGGAGATAGTAAATTTTAATATTTTCATACAATTATTTATTAATGAACTTAACTGTCATTTTCCCCCCATTCCATTTTTCAAGATGATACGTTCATTTCTAATAAAGATGTTGGTGTGTCCCATAACATTATGATATTGCTGCATGATGCCACTATTTTCATTTTCAGTAGGAATAAATAGCTTGCTAAAGTGAAAAAAATTGATCAATTACTTCATGTTAGGTTATCCAACAAATAACTATCAAGGCTAGATCATCATACAGAAGCAAAAAAAGATTTCACTATACCAATCACATTGGTCTTAAGTTGTTTTGCACCGTAACAGGCTTGTGACATTGGTTTTTTTTGGTTGGCTCATCAAAAAGTTAACCTAAGAGCTGAGGCGACATTTCATATTGGTCAGAAGATGGGTAACATGAGGTTGTCTAGCTGATTAGCCAACACAAAAATAGGCAAATAGTCTTAAATATCCTGCTAATGGGTCAAAAAGATGGATAATTAGATTACATTTAATCTAACTTTTATTTTATTTTATTTTATTAGCTTCTTTGTTATTATTTTTTCACTTCTCTCTTTTTTTTTTTAAGATGAATTGAAAGAGTCATACAACATGAGGATGAATATAATCTAAAAAATCAGAAAAAAAAATATCGGAAAGAACAAAGGCAAAACCAAAAAGTCAGACTATAAGTTTCCTCATAATTGCTAAGCAATAAAATTAGCAACCCAATCAACAGCATTATTGGACTATTGGTAAAGGTGTATGATATCAACATTACTATATCCTCCTAAAAGCCTTCAGATATTTCAGATGAGAGTGATGAGCCACTCCACCACTCTAGCTCCACATCCAGTCCACCACTGGCAGTCTCTCTCGATCACCTCACAGTTAGCTTTCAGAATTTGCCTTGTATGCATGATGCCTTCCCAAGCCACTCGCAACTCCACACCCAACATGGTGGACTCATGAGGTGGATCCCACTAGTAACAATCAATCTAGAGTTTGGCCTCTGGCGGCTCCACCCTTGCTGCTAGAAACACTATTGTCAAAATTGACCTTCAGAACACTCTGGTTGGAGGCTCTCAAGTGATGAAAACTCGTCATGATACTTATTGGGGATAAATCCCGCTCCAACCGAAGTCTAGGTCGATGCTCGACCTAATGCAATCAGTAGCCGCAGAAGAGCTTCGGCAGACGGGCTTCAGCCGAACTCCCAGCGGCCGAGCTTCTTCCAACCCGTTCAGCCGGTTGAGCTGCTCCCAAGCTTTCCCTTCGGCCGAACTCCTCAGCGGACGTCCATCGGCCGAACTTCGCTCGACCGAGCTCCTGCCGAACCCCTCCAGCCGGCCGAGCTCCTTCAATTCCAAAACGGCCGAACTCTTCAGTGGACGTCCATCGACCGAACTTCGTCCGATCGAGCTCCTGCCGAACCCCTCCAGTCGGCCGAGCTCCTTCAATTCCAAGCGACCGAACTCCTCAAGCGGCCGTCCTTTCAGCCGGTCGAGCTCCTTCAATTTCAAGCGGTCGAACTCCTCAAGCGGCCCTCCCTTCAGCCGACCGAGCTCCTTCAATTCCAAGTGGTCGAACTCCCAAGCGACCGAGCCTCAGCCGCACACCTCCGACCAAACGCCTGTGGGGGCCGAGCTCCTCCCGAGCTTTTCTCTCAGCCGAACTCTCCTACAAGTCAGAACTCCTCCGGATGAACTATCGCCGCCAGTCCGCAACAGACAACAAGTCCGGACGACATGGCCACCACTACTGGCGATGCCACTCTCTCCATAACCAGTCCCATGCGGCCCATGACCCGCCAGTATGGCTGTCACCATCCACCTGACGACGCCTTCCTCTCCGTACCGAACTCCATGCGGCCCCAACGGCTCTCTGCCAGGCGGTATGGTCGTCACCATCAACTAAGCTCCGCCTATAAAGGACCCTCCAGATACGCCAATCTCTACTCTCTAAACTCTGATCTCTAAGCTCCCCTCTTCTTCTCTAAGCTCCGGAACTCATTCCCGAGCACTCCATTCTTGTTGGCCAGAGCTGACTTGAGTGTCGGAGGGTCCTACCGGAGCCACCCCCCACCGGCTCCGAACGGAACTCTATTTTGCAGGTCCCCGACGGCGACCTCGGCGGCTTCGACGACCAGTTTCTACACCAACAGATTGGCGCTAGAAGGAGGGCCTGAACCTTCGAGGTTTTCTTGTTCTTAAAGAAGTGCTCGACGACTTTTCTCTTTCCTCTCCGGAGATCTCCCTTTTCTCTCTCGAAGAGAAAATGCCCGCAGGAGAGCTTCGACTCGGCGATCGACGTCCTGCGCGCCAGGCACGTCAGCTCCCGTTGCAGCCCCGGTAGCCCAGGCTCCACCCGAAGCCACCGCAGATGTAGAGCAGTTCTGGACGGGCTCGCGGCTCCGCCGAGATGATACAGGCCGTGCGATAACCTCGGGCGGAGACTTTACCAGCAAGCCCGCCATGAGGACGCGAGGAACCGACCTTGAGGGAGAGCGCTTGGGCATACCAATCGCATTTGGGAAGGAGAAACGGAGAGTCGAACTTCTCTCGCGGAAGGTTTCGCGGGAAAATGGAATGAAGTTCGGCAGCGCAAGGAAGGTTTCGCGGGAAAACGGAATGAAGTTCGGCAGCGCAAGGAAAGCCGAACTCCACCTCGAAGCAAAGCCGAACTTTCCTTCGAGGCTCCTCATCCGAGTGAAGTTCGACGCAAGCAAGGGCAAAATAAAGTTCTCCCACAGAATGAAGTCCGGGCAAGTAGAACCGAGCCTCTCCCTGCAACCAAGAAAGTCCGGACAAAAGAAGCATGAAGTTCTCCTGTGGAGGCTTTCGCAGGAGAGTGGAACGAAGTTCGACGCAAGTGAGGTCGAACTCCACCTCGAAGCTCATCATCGGATTGAAGTTCGGCGCAAGCAAGGCCGAACTCCACCTCGAGCTTGCCACCAAGGAAACCACTACAAAGATTTCACAGAGGGTGAGATGAAGTTCGGCCGCGCTCACAACCGCTCGAGGGCAACCGAGGCCGAACTCCGTACGACTCCAAGGAGGTCCGGACGAAGAAGCATGAAGTTCTCTCATGGAAGGTTTTGCGGAAAAGCGGAGCAAAGTTCGGCGCAGGTGAGGCCGAACTCCCCCTCATAAAGTTCCCCCGCAGGTTCTGCGACTACGCCCCCTCAACGCTCCTCGAACTCAATTTTTCATGAAAGTTAAGAGCCAGCTACCAAGACCAAAAGGGTTATGGTCTCCCCCAAATAAACGCGATCGAAGCAAGTACTACGTCTACCATCGCGACCACAGCCACGACACCGAGGAATGCATCCAGCTGCCAGACGAAATTGAGAAGCTCGTCAGAAAGGAGCGGCTGGGTAAATTCCTTCAGTGGGAGAAGATCGGCTAAAGGCGCTGCCGTAACCACAAACTACAAGGTCGGCCACCTCATGGCGTCATCAACGCCACCCCGGGGAGGAGCTTGGTACATCGGCGATTCGTCGTCTCCCAGCGATAAAGCAGAAGCATGCTCCAAATTAAGGAGGCCAGTGTGGGATGGAGGAGGTCGTCTGGATGGAACTTGCTGCCCGAGGGAACTCAGAGGAACAACACCCCGACGACCCTGAAATGGGGATGTGCTGTCCGTAACTTTCCTTCGGTAAAATTCTTCCCTTCCGATAATGTTGTTTCTAGATGCAAAAACTGTGCGATGACAGCGAAGAAGCAGTCAACAGTCATCGTGTTAGGAAGGAAGACCGCGTCCTAACACAAGCAGGTCAAAGAGCAGTTCGGCCAGAGATAAGATCTCTCCCGAAAAGCAACGTCGGCCAGAGATACGATCTCTCTTAGACAATTCGGCCATAGATAAGATCTCTTCCGAAAAGCAACGCCGGTCAGAGATAAGATCTCTCCCGAAAAACCACCTCGACTAGAGATAAGATCTCTCCCGAGCAGTTCAGCCAGAGATAAGATCTCTCCCGAAAAGCAACGTCGGTCAGAGATAAGATCTCTCCCAAAAAACCACCTCGGCTAGAGATAAGATCTCTCCCGAGCAGTTCGGCCAGAGATAAGATCTCTTCCGAAAAGCAACTCGGTCAGAGATAAGATCTCTCCGAAAAATCACCTCGGCTAGAGATAAGATCTCTCCGAGCAGTTCGGCCAGAGATAAGATCTCTCCCGAAAAGCAACATTGGCCCGAGATAAGATCTCTCCCGAAAAACCACCTCGGCTAGAGATAAGATCTCTTCCGAGCAGTTCGGCCAGAGATAAGATCTCTTCCGAAAAGCAACGTCGGCCAGAGATAAGATCTCTCCCGAAAAACCATCTCGGCTAGAGATAAGATCTCTCCCGAGCAGTTCGACCAGAGATAAGATCTCTTCTGAAAAGCAACGCCGACCAGAGATAAGATCTCTCCCGAAAAACCACCTCGGCTAGAGATAAAATCTCTTCGAGCAGTTCGGCCAGAGATAAGATCTCTCCCAAAAAGCAACGTCGGTCAGAGATAAGATCTCTCTCGAAAAATCACCTCGGCTAGAGATAAGATCTCTTCCGAGCAGTTTGGCCAGAGATAAGATTTCTCCCAAAAAGCAACGTCGGCCAGAGATAAGATCTCTCCCAAAAAATCACCTCAACGAGAGATAAGATCTCTCCCGAAAATCACCTCGGCTAGAGATAAGATCTCTCCTGAGCAGTTTGACCAGAGATAAGATCTTTTCGAAAAGCAACATCGGCCAGAGATAAGATCTCTCCCGAAAAATCACATCGGTCAGAGATAAGATCTCTCCCGAGCAGTTCGGCTAGAGATAAGATCTCTTCCGAAAAGCAACGTTGGCCAGAGATAAGATCTCTCCCAAAAAACCACCTTGGCTAGAGATAAGATTTCTCCCGAGCAGTTCGGCCAGAGATAAGATCTCTCCCGAAAAGCAACGTCGGTCAGAGATAAGATCTCTTTCGAAAAACCACCTCGGCTAGAGATAAAATCTCTTTCGAGTAGTTCGGCCAAAGATAAGATCTCTTCCGAAAAGCAACGTCGGTCAGAGATAAGATCTCTCCCAAAAAAACCACCTCGGCTAGAGATAAGATCTCTCCCGAGCAGTTCGGTCAGAGATAAGATCTCTCTCGAAAAGCAACGCCGACCAGAGATAAGATCTCTCCCGAGCAGTTCGATCAGAGATAAGATCTCTCCCAAAAAGTAACCTCGGTCAGAGATAAGATTTCTCCCGAGCGATAACTCGGTCAGAGATAAGATCTCTTCCGAGTGAAGGCCTCGTTCACAAAAGATAAGATGGGGGAAGAGGCCCTGACAACGGTCCTTATGTGCCCCCATGGCCTGTTTGGAATAGGAGGAGAACCTCGTCCTAATGCGAGCAAAGTTCAAGTCCGAGCTCCAAAGTCCATAGAAAAGAGAATCTCCATCAACCTCGGTCAGAGATAAGATCTCTCCCGAGCGATCGTGGACAACTTCGGCTATGGATCAGATCTCTCCCGAGGGACTGGGCCAACTTCGGTAGTAGGAGATGAGATCTCCCCCGAGCGCCCGCATCAACCTCAGCCAGAGCGCCTGCATCAACTCTGGCTAGGGATAAGGTCCGCGATAACCTCGGCCAAAGCATCTGAGTAACCTCGGATAGAGGTAAGGCCTGTGACGACCTCGGTCGGAGAGCTTCAACATCGACCTTGGCTAGAGAAAGCAACCGTGTCAACCCCGGCTGAAAATGAAAACTTCCCCGGGCTTCAACTTCGATGTCAACTTCAAGCCGGAGATGAGATCTCCCTCGAGCTTCGACCTAGACCAGCACAGAGCTCAGAGGAAGACTTCGGCAGTCGCCTTTCCTACACTCCCTTCCTTCGATTTTTGAACTCGAGAGTGGGAGGGCTAGTGTTGGGGATAAATCCCGCTCCAGCCGAAGTCTAGGTCGATGCTCAGTCTAATGCAACCAGTAGCCGCAGAAGAGCTTCGACAGATGGGCTTCAGCCGAACTTCCAGCGGCCGAGCTTCTTCCAACCCGTTCAACCGACTGAGCTGCTCTCAAGCTTTCCCTTCGGTCGAACTCCTCAACGAACGTCCATCGACCAAACTTCGCCCGGTCGAGCTCCTGCCGAACCCCTCCAGTCGGCCGAGCTCCTTCAATTCCAAAGCGGTCGAACTCCTCAGTGGACGTCCATCGGCCGAACTTCGTCTGACCGAGCTCCTGCCGAACCCCTTCAGCCGACCGAGCTCCTTCAATTTCAAGTGGCCGAACTCCTCAAGCGGCCGTCCCTTCAGCCGGCCGAGCTCCTTCAATTCCAAGCTGTCGAACTCCTCAAGCGGCCCTCCCTTCAGCTGGCCGAGCTCCTTCAATTACAAGTGGCCGAACTCCCAAGCGACCGAGCTTCAGCCGCGCACCTCCGGCCAAATGTCTGTGGGAGCCGAGCTCCTCCCGAGCTTTTCTCTCAATCGAACTCTCCTACAAGTCCGAACTCCTCTGGACGAACTATCGCCATCAGTCCGCAACAGACAATAAGTCCGGACGACATGGCCACCACTACTGGCGATGCCACTCTCTCCGTAACCAGTCCCATACGGTCCACGACCCGCCAGTATGGCTGTCACCATCCACCTGACGATGCCTTCCTCTCCGTACCGAACTTCATGCGGCCTCAACGGCTCTTTGCCAGGCGGTATGGTCGTCACCATCAACTAAGCTCCGCCTATAAAGGATCCTCCAGATACGCCAATCTCTACTCTCTAAACTCTGATCTCTAAGCTCCCCTCTTCTTCTCTAAGCTTCGGAACTCATTCCCGAGCACTCCATTCCTGTTGGTCAGAGCTGACTTGAGCGTCGGAGGGTCCTGCCGGAGCCACCCCCCATCGGCTCTGGATGGGACTCTATTTTGTAGGTCTCCGATGGCGACCTCAGTGGCTTCGACTCCAGCGACCTCCGACGATGACCAGTTTTTGCACCAATAGTACTACGTGAGTGTGAGGGGAGTTTAGATGTCTTGAATCATAAAGATCGAATTAGTAGATGATAGGTCAATAATCTTTGTAGCCTGGATTATAACTTTTTCCAAAATAAATCTCATCTACAGCCATCTTATCTCAAAAATAACTCTATTTCGAGCCAATTAGACATGAAAAACAATATAAAACAGTCATAATGTTGACTGATCTGGAATTCTTAATCATCATTCGATGTTGGCCAGAGCATCTTAGGAAGAGTAGTGGACAATCGCCAAACGTGTGCAGCTCCCAAGTAGAAAAATAATCTTCTAGACCACATTCTAGACAGAAGATAGGATATTCTTCCCTCGGGATCTCAGCAACACTCTAGTAGGAAGATGACTCCAGACAACCTTTAGGTTGTGTTTGATTGTCGGTAATTTTAAGTGGACTTATTAAATTATATATTTGGTATGTTTTTTAGGTGTTAATTTAGATTGTCTTGGCAATCTATATTATCTCTCAGGGGATAATCTATATTGTCCTGGAGAAAGATGGCTATCTATATTGCTACTTTTTTAGTAATATTATAATAAAAATTTTGAATAAATTTATTTCAAAAAAAAATTACAAAAAATTCATCACCCAACCTTTCTCCTCCCCCGAGCCACCTACGACTCCTCCGCGTGTGAGCCTCACCCGGGGCTTTTATATTGTTTTTGTTTCTCACCTGGAAGAAAGTTGAGCAATATTACTAGGAACATTTTGAACATTTAATTTCATATTATGGATAATCTGATTGTCATACCCAATATATCAATCAAGATTTCTAATAATTTTAGTACAATATTATCTATATGTACCAAATATAGTAATTAATATTACTTATAATTTAATGATGATAATTTATTTTGAATATAATTTATATTATTTTTCAAAATTATCTAGTGATGGACCAAATGCAACTTTAGAAGAATAGACTCACTGTAGGATGAGTCCCGATCCTCCTCCGAATCCAAACCCCTTGAGTCACTTGATTGGCCCACTCCTGTATAAGTTATACAACTCCTTGGCTAGCATCCTTGATGTGCTAGACGATCGCCAAATCCTAGTGTCAGGTCCGCCATGGACGAGAATTGCCCGGGCCAGAACCTGCTCAGCTAGCCGCTCTCCAAAGTGACGAGTCACCCATTTCACATCCCAAGCTCTTCCCTCAATCTTGAGAAGATTCCGAACCCACAACGTCTCTCCAACCTGAGTGCTATTAAACACCGGCAACGGGCAAAGCGAAAGGTTGGCTACGTATGAGTCCCGGATGTGTCGACCGGACAAGCTATCCTCTACATGCCAGGACGTCATCACTTCTTGCAAATTAGTTTTATTAGTGGTCGGTGAGCACCAACGAATCAGTAAATTACTTTATTGGCCGGTTAGCTACATAAATAATGACTCCAAATGGCTAAAATGTTGATCATTTAGTACCCAAGCACAACCTAATTCGTTTAAGTCCATGACTGACCATGCTCGTCCATTTTTTTCCGAAATAATGGGGTTCAAATATATGAATCCTCATTCATCATGGGAAAATGCTTTGTAATGTCTAATCGATCCGCATTTCTGGAGCCTACCTTTGGCTGCACTAAATCCTGTATATCGTGCCAATTCCCACTGTTTACAAAATTTTTCTAGTCCCATTATATAAAAATTCTTACGTGCATGACAAAGGAACCGTTATGACAAATCTCTACCAAATCTTCACCGTTCAATCCATATCAAACCAGTGCGATCATTTGGCCGGCTGCAAAGGCTGGATGCGTGTCAGTAAAGCCAAGCAGCCTCCGGGGCCTCTCAACTCTCAAGCGATACGTGTCGCCGCCATAAGTTCTAGATCATGCCTCCCGGGAGAGCCCTGATTGTAGACGGTCGGCATCTCAACGGATCTACACGTCAATCTCGTTATCGTCCGGACCCTGTTAGGTGTTTTGCCTTTATGATCACCTTCTATTTCACCAACTCCAACTGCACCTACTGCCCCACCCTCTCACTGAACACAAAGTGGGCCCTCGTGTTTCCTAGAGGGAATGGTGGCCTTCTTGGTGTCTTTAAGTTTCTATGATTCTGCATTGATTGAGGTGACGTGGCTTAGACTCCGCTTCTATCTGGTCGAAAATATCTTCCGAAACGATCCACGTTGGAAACGTATCGTTCCGGCACGCCACTCCAGAACTTTCCAGACCCGGTCTTTTCCCGCCCTCCTCCCATTCTCGATTCCTCTCCCAAGATATTTTCTCTCCCACCGCTTCTTCTAAATTCCATGCTCCCCTCTATATCTGTCTATATATAAATGCTAGATATATGGTTGCTTCAGTTGATGACCATCGGATATCTGAAACGGTTTCCTTCCACGTGACCGTGTAGCCGGAGGATGGTAACAGAGCATCGTAGCGGCCGACCGGGATCTTATTATGCCGTGCTGGGCGTCCGTCCGGACGCTTCCGCCGCTGAGATTCGTAGCGCTTATCGGAAACTCGCGATGGTTCGTACCTCTCCTCCTTCCAATCTTTGAGTTAGTAACTGCGCTTTCCATGCGAGGAAAAGGTTAATAGGTAATCGTAAATTATTAACTGATTAATTGGTGGGCTGGTGTTTAATGATGATAGAAATGGCACCCGGATAGAAGAAGGGGGAGGGAGCCATGTCTGGTAGAGGAGGCCAACAAAAGATTCCAGCTGATCCAAGAGGCCTACCGAGGTAATGAAATATACGTGGCATTGATGGTTATTTCCTCATCATATGGTCGTGACGTCCAAAGTTTCCGTTGGATCGTAATATTAAATTTGATATTTTTGGTGCGGTGGCAGTGCTGTCCGATGGAAAGAGGAGAACATTGTATGATGCGGGCCTGTACGATCCAGTACAAGTCGACGAAGAGGAAGTCGAGGTACGGATTCTAATTATATTTTCTTGGGTCTCCTTGTAAAAATATAAGATATTAGACTATTAGGTGATAGAAAACGAAGAGGCCCCCTCTGTTTTGTGTTCCCATTTTCGGTGTTCTCCTTTTGGAGAGCGCCGCACAAAATCAAACGGAGTGGAGGAGGCTTGGCTATAAAAATTTCATCATGATCTCATGCATACTGACACTGTTTTCTAAAGGGATTTCATGACTTTGTTCAAGAAATGCTGATGCTCATGGCCAGCGTGAGGGCAGAGGTAATTCTATTTATTTTCAGCTTGTATATGTATACCTTTACTTCTTCTTTTTCTTTTTTTTTTTTTTTTTGGCACAGTAAGTATTTTTGTTCCGCTGGAGAAGCTCTTGAGGATGGCCTGATTATGGTCGGACGGCAAACACTTTAGAAAAGAATTCTTATACATTTGGTCATGATATATTTAATTTTTTTAAAATATTTTTCCTAAAAATTTGCTTGATGGCATTCGAAAATATAGAAAATTGCGTGGTTACCCAATACCCACTTATCCTTCTGTTGGGGGATGTTACTCCTCCATCGACTCGTTAGCATTACAATCAATTGATTATCGATCTCCGATGGATGCCTACCGATATAACAATGGAGAAGCCGATACATTACCATCTGATGGACGTACAATTCGACAAAATCGATTAACTATCGGTCAAAAATTATCTGGACAGCTATCAATCGCTCTTTCTCAAAGTCATCCGATCGATTATTGTTCGGTCTCAAGTCTTCTGACCGATCGACGATCGATCGACTCAACATCAGCCGATCGATCAGCATAAAATCAGCCGATCAACCGATGACTAGTCGGTCTTAAATTAATCGATCGATCGATGGGAGCTTTTCAAACAACCTATCCGACTCCCGATGCCTTTCAAAATCGCCTCCGGAAAGAGCAGGCCACGATGATTAGTAGATGGTTTTAACTACTTATTCACGATCACACTACTTTGAAAAAATAGGAATCCATGTGTCAGGCAGTTATCACTCTGATACCTATAAAAGGAAAGTAATCTGGCCAGTCAAGAGAGGGAAAAGAGCAAACTCCTTTTTTCTGTTTTTACTTTTTTGTTCGATTAGTTCACTTCTTTAACTTAAGCATTGGAGGGTTTCCATCGGAGCCAACTTCGGTCAGTGTGAATTTTTTTTTGTAGATTTCTTGGCATTCAATCATAGGTACAGATGGATTGACCGCAGCAGATTGATGCGCCAGGTAGGGGGAGGAGATCAAGAATCAAAAACTTTCTAAATGGCAAAGACTCGTGCTCAAAATTCGTCCAACTTCGTCGGCCAGTCATTCCGACGAGAAATACTTCTCCCTCCACCATCGTTAGTGCGGAACCAAGCTCTTCTCATCCAACAGTCATGGCAGACGTGCAAATCCAATAACTGGCTACATTGATGCAGTAGGTCCGAATGCGGACGAAAACTGTTCACAGCCTCCAACAACAACCACATGCAGTGATGGAAGATTCAACGATGCAAACTGTACTATCTAGGCAAAGCCACCGCATCTCGAGATGCTCTGCCACCCCTTCATCGAAACGACCATCTCGACATTTTCGTTGGACGGAAATCCCATCTTCTTGTCGTTTACGAAGAGATATCCGTCAGTCACAATGTTTCATTTCCTCATCCGCTAATCGGAGTCAGCAGAAGGGGAAACGTCCTTGGAACTCGACCACCTCCTCTTCCACTAGTTCTTCAGGAAGATCGACGCCTGGGACATCTTGTCGGCAACGGTTCAACGATTATGAGAAAAAGTTCAAAGAAATCAATCGACGGCTGGTCCGGATCCAGGAGGACACAACAGGAGGGTCCTCCGATGGTCTCGGTGTCTAGACCGCCCCTCCTTTCTCCTCGCGATCTTGAAGAAACCAATTCCATCATAATTCAAGATGTCGCAAGTGGAGCCGTATGATGGCTCCATCAATCCAGTTGATCATCTCTAGAGTTATAAGGCTCTCATGATGATTCAAGGGATGAATGACGCCCTCATGTGCATAGGCTTCCCAGCCACTCTTCGAAAAGCAGCTCGAGCTTGGTACTCCAGACCTCAGTCGGAAAGCATCGACTCTTTCGAGCAACTTGAAGACTCATTCATAGTCCACTTCAGTACTAGTAGGAGGATGCCACGAACTTCAGATACCCTCTTCTCGATCAAACAAGAAGAGGGAGAGACTCTTCGGGCCTCGTGGCATGTTTTAACGCCACCACACTCGAGGTCCGAAACCTCAATAAAGATGTGGCCATCTCAGCCATGAAACAGGGTCTGCAGAGCTTTCGATTCACTTATTTGCTGTACAAGAACCACCTTCGGATCTATGCTAAGCTCTTGGAGCGCACGGATAAGTATATACATGCAGAAGAAGGCACTTCTAGCTGGCGCTAATCGAACGAAAAAGGTCAGAAGAAGAAAAAACAACAGAAGAATGATGTTTCTGCTGGGCCGAATCAGACGGCTCCAAATAGAGAAAGTCTTCTTCTGACTGAATCCGATATTGATTAACGTGAAAAATTGGTACGATACTTATACTCCTCTTACCACACCTCATGCGCAAATCTTGATGGAGATTAAAGGGGAGAATTACCTTCATCGACCCCTACCAATAAAAAATCGAGGAAAGAACAAAAAAAAGTACTATCGATTCCGTTGCAACTACAGCCACGACACCAAACAATACTTCCAATTAAAGGATGAGATTGAAGCTCTCATCCGACAGAAACTTCTTGCCAAATATCGGCTAGATCATCCAACTCAGCCCCATAATGATCAGCCACCAGCATCAGAAGAGGTTCAGCTAAATCGACCGACTGCTGGGGTGATCAACATGATTTCTAATTGATTAAGAGCCGGGGCAGCAACATTCGAAGAAGGATCGACCAAGAAATGATGGTCCGATGAACTTATCTCTTTTTCGAATAATGATGTAAGGGGAGTTCAAACTCCTCATGTCTCAGTGACGATAGCAAACTATGATGTAAGAAGAATTCTCATCGATAATGAAGTTTAATTAATATTTTATTTTATTCTACTTTCTCCCAAATAAAGTTATCGATGGAACGCCTTCGAAGAGTTCCTATCCCTCTAATCTGAATTACAGGAGATGTCATCGATGTTGAGGGAGAAATAGATCTTTCATTGACCATGGGGGCAGAACCTTAACAAAGCATTGTGATCTTAATTTTCATGGTCATTAGAGTTCCGTCGACATATAACGCTATACTCGGACGATCAGGACTCAATGTCCTTAAGGTGATAGTATCGACATATCATTTACTGATCCGATTTTCGATCAATGTCGAAGTCGGAGAGATGCGAGGCGACCAACAAATTGCTCGACGTTGCCTCGCAATTACTGTAGAGGAGAATAAGTCGGTAGGCTCTTCATCATTGGAAAGACTTGATCAGCGGAAAGATAAAAAGCAAGGTGAACTGGTCGAATGGTTAATATTCATCTCATTGCAAGAGAGCAACTTGACTAAGGCCGTACAGATCGGGTCGCACCTTCAGACGATGGATCATGAATGGTTGGTTCGGTTGCTAAGGGCCAACGTCGATATATTCGCTTGGTCGGCAACCAACATGCCAGGCATATCTCTGAAAATAATTATTCACCGATTGAATGTTAATCGAAACGTCAAGTCGATGAGACAGAAAAAATGATCATTCACTCCTGAGCGACAAAAGATCATCGATGAAGAGGTAGACAAACTCCTCACGATGGATTTTATTAGAGAGATCCATTACCCCGATTGGCTTGCCAATATTATCATGGTGAGAAAAGCCAACGAAAAATGATGCATTTGCATCGACTATACCAACCTAAATGAGGCATGCCTGAAGGATAGTTTTCCACTCTCGAAGATTGATCAGCTGGTCAACACAACATCGGGACATCGACTTTTGAGCTTCATGGATGCTTTTGCAGGCTATAATCAGATCCGAATGGCATTCAAAGATGAAGAACATACTGCCTTCGTTACAAACAAAGAAATTTATTGCTATAAAGTTATGCCATTCGGACTTAAAAATACAAGAGCAACCTACCAACGGTTGGTAAATAAAATTTTCAAATCGTAAATTAGGCAAAATATGAAAGTATATGTCGACGATATGCTGGTAAAAAGCACACAAAGATAAGATCATGTCCGAAATTTAGAAGAGGCTTTCGACACACTCCGACGACATCGAATGAAACTAAATCCGATCAAATGTGCCTTTAAAGTTACAATCGGAAAGTTTCTTTGTTTTCTTGTTTCGCACCGAGGAATCGAGATAAATCCCGAGAAAGTAAAGGCGATCATAGACAAGAAGCATCCAACTTCAAAGAAAGAGGTGCAATAGCTCAATGAAAAAATCACCGCGCTCAATCGATTTATCTCTAAGTCCATCGAAAGATGCCTTCCTTTCTTTAAAACTTTACGATAGACTAAATATTTTTCATGGACTGACGAATGCCAATGATCCTTCGAAGAGCTGAAGAAATATCTGATGATTCATTCATTGCTCATCAAGTCGGTGGAAGGAGAACCTCTATACTTATACCTAGCCACATCCAACGAAGCCGTTAGTTCGATTTTGGTCAGAGAAGATGAAAGTCGAGTGCAGCACCTTATATACTATACAAGCAAGGTACTCCATAATGCTGAAATCCGATATTCAAGGATGGAGAAGATGATCTATGCCTTGATTATTTCAATGCAACGGCTTTGTTCCTACTTCCAAATCCACACATTGCATATTTTAACTGACAAACCTCTAAAGTCGATTCTGCATCGATCAGATACCTCAGGTAGAATGGCAAAATAGATGATAAAGCTCCATAAATTCGACATTCAATATCGTCCTCGTCCATCGATGAAAGCCTAGATTCTGGCTGATTTCATCGTTGAATGTACCATTTTGGAAGGTAAGCCCGATCAAGTGAAAACAACTCACAAGTCGACAGAAAACATCTTTGAAATCAATCATAAGTCGGCTTGGGTGTTACATATCGACGGAGCGTCGAATGCTCTCGAAAGTGGTGCGAGACTCATTTTGGCACATGCCGATAGAATAGTCATCGAATACGCCCTCCGATTTAATTTTAAAGCCTTAAACAATCAAGCCGAGTACGAGGCTCTTTTGGTCGGCTTGAAAATCGTTAGGGAGCTTAGTGTTGAAGAACTAAAAACATTCACCGACTCTCAACTCATCGCAGGACCAGTTAAAGATGACTTCGAGGCCCACGATCCGATAATGCAAAAGTATTTGGAGAAAGTCAAAGATCAAACTCCTATTTTCAAATACTTCAACATCACACACATCCTTAGAGCAGAGAATACTCAGGCTGATGCACTCTCCTGACTCGCCGTCACCACTCCTAATGAGCTAGGCCGAACCTACATTGAATACCTCAACGTGCCAAGTGTCGAAAGGATGGAAGAGATATTATAAATCAATGACGAGTCGAGTTGGATGAATCCAATCATCAAGTGCCTGGTCAAAGGGATCCTACCCAACAATCCATCTAAAGCGAAACATTTAAGATGGACGACTTCGCAATATGTTATGATGAACGGATGACTCTACAAGCAATCTTTCTTCCTTCCATTGCTGAAGTGCCTAGGACCTTCCGATGCTGACTACGTACTTTGTGAAGTCCAAGAAGAAATCTGTGGGAATCACTTGGGGGGGCAAATCCTTCATCTATAAAATCTTTCGATAATGATATTATTGATCAACAATTCAGAAAGATGCAGCTGAATTCGTCCGAAAATATAAGTCACAACTGACATCGATCGTGGTCCTATGGCTATTTGCATAATGGAGGATTGACATACTTGATCCTTTTTTCTCGGTGTTTGGTCAGAAAAAATTTTTAGTTGTCGTCGTTGATTATTTTATAAAATGGATAAAAGTTGAATCTTTGGCGCAAATGACCGAAAGTAAAATGGAGGATTTCATTCAAAAATCTATCATCTATAGATTCGAACTCCCACATACAATTATAACCAATAATGGCCAATAATTTGATAATAAAAAATTCAAAGACTTCTGCGCGACGTACCACATCACGCACAAGCTAACGTCTGTCGGTCATCCACAGTCAAATGGAGAAGCGAAAGTTACGAATCGAACAATCCTCCATGGTATAAAAACCCAGCTCAACGAGGCCAAAGTTCTTTGGGTGGAAGAATTACCTTTGGTATTATGGGCATACTGAACCACTCCACGAGTCTCGATGGGCGAATCTTTCTTTAATTTATCGTACGGAATTGAATAAGTAATACCTATGAAAGTCGGACTACCATCGATGAAAGTGAAAAAGTATGATAAATTAAGTAATTCGGATCATCGAAGATCTATTATCTCAAGTTCGACAATAGGCACAACTCAGAATGGCTACTTACTAATAGCGAGTTGCAAGATACTAAAATAAAATGGTTAAATCGAAAGAGATTCATCTGGGAGACTTAATCTTGTGGAAGTATCCAAGCCACTGGACCAAAAAAAGCTATCTCCAAATTGGGAAGGGCCCTACCGAGTGACAGAATCCATTCGACCTAAAGCATATCAACTCAAAATACTCGATAAAATTGAAATCCTCCGAACGTGGAATGCTGATAATTTTAAAGTGTACTATCCATGAAAACAACTTCATATACTTTGAACAAATGTGAAAGTAAAATCTTTTATAAAGTCCTCTGCAAAGATGTTTCCTTCATGATCAACGATCGGTTGACCGACGTATTAGTCGATTGAAAATCGGACGAATTGAGCAGACGAGAATTGAAAAAAAAAAAACTCAAAAGCAAGGAAGGACAATCCGACCAATTATCTATCGGTCAAACAATACAACCAATCGATAAAGGATGATTGGCAATCAATGCCTCGACAACCTTCAATCGAATATCTCGAACAGACTGCATGATCGGCTTTCTACAGCAAAACGACCAACCAATTGGTTGACCAATGAATGATGTCGATGCATAACTTTCTTACAAATGATGAAGAAACAAAAGCATGAAATTTTGGTTGTGAACTAGTTGGTTTGCTGTGGCTAGTAAAGAACACAATCCTAACCGATTTGGCCATGGCCGAATCGAAGGACGTTTGGCTCGCACCCAATTGTCATACACTCTTGCGAATTGATCAAGTGTCGGACGGTAAAAAATTGATTAAAATTTGGTTAGAAATCGATCCATGGTCGGCTTATGCCCGATTATCAAGCACTTTGATTCAATATGAATTGGTAAAAATCGACTAAAAGTTGGTTAAAAATTAAAAAAAAATAAAAAACTAACTCAGGGTTGGCTTGTCCCCGATCTATGAATATCTCAGTAAATGACTAAGTTTTAACTAGTCAAAAATCTGACTTTAAGTCGATTTAAAAGTCAGCCGATGGTTAGTTAAATAAAATCGATAGAAGAATGGTCAACAATTTTTCAGTTAAAGTATTCACGATTGTTACGGAATACAAGTTTGCATAACAGAAGGCAAATAAAATTTTCATTACTGTGAAAAGTTACAAATGGATCCTTAGTCCTTACAAAATGTTGAACTACAAATTCCAAAAGACAAACAAAGGTATAAGTTTATTCGATGACCACCCGCTTTAAAAGATGATTGGGACTAGTTTCGGTCATTAGCGTGGCGTCCGTCAGCTGGGCGATATCAGTCGGAGCAATCCCTTAGCCCTCCGATGGAGCTTCTAAGACCGGCTGAAGATCCGACATACCTTCATGAGTGCAGCAACAGTCGACTTAACAACGAAAAGATCTTCATCCATTGGACCTACAGGCGATCCATCATCTCCTCCCTCTTCCTCTTCTTCAACATCGGGGATGATGCTGCTGCTGAGGTCTAGGTCAGGAAAGAGCTGCTGAATAGCATTCCGACCATTGCCAAATCCGATCCAATAGGAAGCTTCACTTTCTTGAAGGATCAAGGTCTTCAAGTCGGACGAGGCCTTAAATTTCTTACCTGATCGAGGTCCTCCCATAGAACTTGGATCCCCGCCTTGGTCAAAGAGATAGATTGCCATTTTCGATGAAAATCCTCCGTCTCTTTGGCCCAATTATCGTGGTCTTTCTTCAAGTTTTCCACCGCGTGTTTCTTCTTTCTCGTGCGACTTTTCTGGACCTTCACCTCCCCTTGAGCTGACTTGAGGTTGGACAGGATCGACTCAAGTTCGGACCTGGCTGACCCAAGCTCAACCCTGAGATGAGAGACTTCATCGGATAGAGCATTCTCTCGAGCGACGGCGTCCATCTGCAACCGCTCCAGTCGACGGACCGTCGAGTCACGTTCAGCGCTTGCAGCTGACACAGAGTCAGAACATGCACGTCGAAGATAAGCTATCTTGCGACAGGCCAACTCAAGTTCGATCATGTTGTGAGCCCATTGTTCAAAGAAAACAAAGAAAATTAGTTAAGAAAAAAGGGGACGTGAAATAAATGGCCGACTTACCCCAATCAAAGTCGGGTAAAGCGAGCCAAACAATTCTGCTAAAGTCCGACTCTTCCTGGCCTCCCAATTAGTTGGGAGAAGAATGGCGCGAACCAAGTTTCTTGCTAGTTGAAGATAAGAAAGAGCTGACCTACCTTCTGGAACCTGAACGTCAATTCGTTTAGAGTCCGTATACCCATGGTTGGAACTGTTGCTTCCAATCGGTGCAGAAGAGGCTGGCGCTTTCCCTTTTCCTTTGGCAGACGATTATTCGGGTGGCGCTGACATACTCTCGGGTGTGGAAGGGGAAGGTGCGCGCCCCCGATGGACCAAAGTTGATCGCGGAATGGATGCAGCAACAATCGACTGAGCTTCCGACGTAGGAGCAGTAGTCGACATGTTGATAATAATGACATCTTCCTCCGATCGTGTGACGATCGGAGGGACTTCAGAAAATGCAGCAGCCACCGAAGCACGCAGAGCGACGATGGGAGGTGCTACCGACGGTACATCAGCATAATCGGAGACGATCAAAGGGCCAGCCGCTTGATTCTTCTTTGGCGCGCACGATGAACTGGCACCATGTGCTTTTCTCTTTTGAGTAGCAAATTGGCGAACTTCCTCTGCAGGAAATCCCTAGAGGAAGATGCATCCCTACAAAACCAAATAACAAAGCAGCTTAATATCGGAAGTCGGTTGGAGGAAAGAGAATTCGAAGCTATAGACACAATATGTACTACGGATGGCGTTGGACCAAGTTCGGCATCGTACAAGACAACTTCAGTAATTAAATATTTTTGTTGGGGGACTTTCATATCTTTCAACCTAAGGAAATTCTCCCGATCAGTTGGATCCATCCGATTATTTTCATTCGGGAGGATATTCGGCTCCCCTTATACCGATGGAAAACCCCAAGGGGCAGAAGAAGAAACAAAGAAGAACTAGTTCTTCCAATCATAGATGGATGATGGAAGACTGGTGATAAAAGAAAACCCCCTCCTCAGGATGAAGAACCACCATCCATCGGCCTTCGGATGGGGTCGAAGAGTAAAAAAAGGTCTAAACAAAGAAAAATGAGGGATCGTCGAAATTAGCCGATATAGAAGGGCAAAAGTTATCAAAAGTCGAATGAAATTCAGCGCTAATTGGGCCAGACATACCCGATAATAGTCAAAGACATTTTGAAGAAACTTCAGAACAGGACTGACCTAAGGTTTTCTAAATAAAAAGGCTATAAAATCCGATGGAGGTGAGTTTGCCCGACCGTTTGGACTGGGAGCCAACAGCCAAAAATCCTCGGAGATCTGATAGCCTTTTTTCAATTGTGGAGAGGCTTTGGGATCATGCGACAAACTACTACGAGTACTGGCCATGTAAATGACTCGACAAAGTGAAATAAAAAAATGAAAAGATGTCAAAGAAAAGGTTCGAACCTCGAACCTAAAAACTAAAAGATGAGAGAACAACCAGACTTTCCAAAAGTTACTGCTATTGAAAGCGACAGAAGAAAAACTTTCGAGAGGGATCCAGTGTATATAGGATCCACCGACGGTCGAGATACATGATAGCCTCACCAGATGTTGACACATGTTCGGTGAAAATCAGCCAAATGTCAAATCTTTTAAGTCGTAAGACTGCTGATGGCGACCATTGAGATTTTCGAAGCATTGGACGGCAGCCTTATCGAACATCACAAAACTATTAATGGCAGGCGGTAGGACGAAATTCAAGGCGAAGCCACATGTCAACCTCCTGTGTTCGGTGCATCAAGACAAAATGAGAAATCATTGCACCAGACTTGGGCATGGAGGGCAATTGTTGGGGGATGTTACTCTTCCATCCGACTCACTAGCATTGTAACCAACTGATTACCGATCTCCGATGAATGCTCACCGACACAACAACGGAGAAGTCGACGCATTATCATCCAATGGGCATGTAGTTCGATAAAATCGATAAACTATCGGCCAAAAATTATCTGAAAAGTTGTCAATTGCTTTTTCTCGAAGTCATTCGATTGATTATTATTCGGTCTCAAGTCTTCTGACCGATCGATCGATCCAACATCAATCGACTGATCGTTATAAAGTCAGCCGACCAATCGATGATTGGTCGATCTTAAATTAACCGATCGACCGACGAAAGCTTTTCAAACAACCTATTCGACTTTCGGTCAGCCTTTCAAAACTACTCCCGAAAAGAGCGGACCACGATGATTAGTGGGTGATTTTAACTACTTACCCACGATCATATTACTCCAAAAAAAGATGGATCCACGTGTCAGATAGTTATCACTCCGACATCTATAAAAAAAAGGTAATCTGACCAGTCAAGAGGAGGCAAAGAGCAAACTCTTTTTTCTTATTTTTACTTTTTTGTTCGATCAGTTCATCCCTCTAACTTAAGCATCGGAGGATCTCTATCGGAGTCAACTTCGATCAATATGGACTTTTCTTACGGGTCCTTTGGCCAACTCCGATCAATATGAACTTTTCTTGTAGATTTTTTGGCATTCAACCACAGACGTAGATGGATTGGACGCAATACCTTTCCATCTATTTTCGAAAAAAAATATAAAGAATCAAAGACGCTGATGATATTTTGCCGCCGCCGTTGCAGTTGGCATCGTGGAAGTACCGCCGAACGGCGCATCTCGGACCGAGTTCCGGTTGGGCATGCGCTTAACCATCGGTCGCCACATTTCATCCGCCCGCGTTTGGCGTGACGGAAAGCGTCATTTTACCTTGGCTGGTGACGCTATAAAGGAGCGGATGAGATGAGGCAGATCATGTATCATAGAGATTCCTTTGTCGCTCCACTAAAACATCGTGTTGTCCCTTAATTCCCCATCCTTCCCATCGTCACCGGTGACCGAGCTGGCAATTTTTTTTTTTAACTGAGGCGTTTTATTGGAATTTGTACTTTTATAATTTTTGTACAATTCATGGCTGTCCGTCAGTTGGCTTAACGTGTCGCTCTTGCTGGTGCTGTCGTGATCACAGGAAAAAGAATATAGTTTGGAGGAGCTACAGCGTATGTTGGCCGAGATGGCACAGGATTTGGCCACGGTGCCACGGCAGCCGCCTTGGATCGACGGTGGAGGAGCGTCCAGTCGTTCGAAGAGGTTCCACGAGGACACGGATCCGACGGCCACGAGGAAACGTCGCACGCACGTGTCGAGCGTGGAGTTGTTCGGGAGCACCGGTTACCGCTGAGGGCTCACTTTTGTGTTGCTTGATGCCGAGAAATCGGCGCATTATAGGCGGTAGATAGGACGCAAGTCTGCGTACAGAGGGGGAGAGTTGAGTTCAGGCTTGTTTAGCGTTCGTTACATCAGCTGTTGTGTTGTTTGGATTGCCTGAGTGTTTGTATGGTTCTTTGATTGGTGGTCGGGGTGTGTCATGCTACCTCACCACTTACTGAACAGCGATCTCCCACTGATCCACATCGATTGCAAGCGTTCGATGGCTGTTCGATGTTTAGGTCTAACGGGGGCTTCGAGTCCTTCCTTTCTTATCTTTGTACACATACTGGACTTTGAGCTTAAGCATTTGAGTTGTTGGTTTTGATCAAGAATCCTAGCATAGGCACGTTCCTGTCCTCTGCGACAAGGCCCTTTTATAACGTGTGGCAGAGTGATTTGTGACGCGACTTTTCTTTGAATATGTGATTTGCTTGTATTACCTAAATTATAGGTTGTCGCATGATCAAGTGCACCTAGCTAGAACTTTTGGTTCAAAGAGGTTGTGGTGCCCTGCATGGTACCGTTATGTTTGGATGTTGAAAGATAAGGCGGAGCTTTCAAGAGCTCCGAGTGTTAAAGAGGCAAAGCAAAGGCGGTGGCAACAACTTGCCTATCTCCTCTACGTGGGTTCTTCAAAAGACAAGTTCTGGGTTCTTCAAAAGACACGAACTTGAGGTATTATAGGTGCCTGATTCGCAATTGGATTTGGAATTGAAATGGATTGGAATTAAAATTAAAATAATCTAATCCTATGAAGCATTTAGTTCATGATCGGAATCGAAATGAAAATGAAAATGAAAATGAAAATTTAAATCCATAGAAAAGAATGGGGATTGAGTTTTAGATAGATTGGATCATGAAATTGGAATGAGATTTTCTCCAATCAAACAGTTGGAATGAAAATCATTCATTTTTGTTTTCCTTCTGGATTCTTATTTTTTTCAACCAAACATCCCCTTAGTGTGTCATTAAAGCCGGTATGGTCCCAATGGTCCCAAGTCTACAAGTTTGCTTTAGTCCCATTTTGGCATAGGAGCATATCCTAGTATTAAAACTCGAGGGATAAAATTGATTTTAGTCTCTAAGCTGGATTAGACGATCTATAACATTTGTTGCCGTTAAACAGCTATGTATCGTTAAATTCTTATAGAAGTTTCTGTAAGAAATTCGTTTTAAAAACATCAGGCATGTAGGCCTGGCTGGCCCTGTGCTAATGCAATCTCTCCATAAATGTCCTATTGTACCCACATCGTCATCTTTCATATTATGACTGTGGGTTCACTGCAGTGTATCGCATCGGGTGATGCACTACGCTAGCTGTTCATCATGTGCATAGATATGGATATTATTTATCGACTGTCCATCAGGTGGACTAGTGCATGCGACCCTCAGAGGAGTCAGTTTCCTCTTTCTATAGATCACTCTTACTTACCTCTCTCCAAGCTCATCCCTTACCGGACTAACCCTAAAGAATATTTTTGACCCATATAGGATGCAGGAAATAGCACCACGGGCAGTGCAGTCCATGCGTACTATTTACGATGACTAGCGCATGCATAAGTTTGAAAGATTTTTTTTTTTTTTTAATTTTTAGCATTGCATTTTGATCTCGCACAAGTCAATCACCAGACAGTGCACCATCCTGCACAAAAAAAAAAAAAAAAAAAAAAAAAAATTCCTTCGGAATGCGGCGGTATCTTGCATATGGGCCGATCTTCCGCCACAAGGCGGCCCAACCCTAACCAGAAGTAGTATGTTCACTATGTTGTGCGCGCATGCTCGCAGATGTTATAAACCCAATATAATCTCACCTATCACTCATTGATCACCACTCACCCGTTCACCCGCGTTCAAATTGCACCAAAATAGACTGGACCAAGAGTGGATCAGCCTGCCAGGCAATTGGTTTCGATGTCTAGTAAAATTGCAACCGAATCCGAAACAACGAAGGCTCATCCCACGAAACCAGTAGTTGCTCAACTAAAGGCAGATAAGGGAAACAGATTAGCATCAATTATATAACCGAATGTGTCACACAGATGACCTAGCCAAGCAGCACCATTAATTACACTGTTGATGGAGACAGAGCATGTCATTTAAACAACTCGATGCATTAAGTAACGAAACAAAAGCACTCAATTAATGCACATCTAGATGGGGATGGCGTTGGACACGGTAGGGTAGACGACAGTGGCCGGGTGGGCCATGATGCGGCGGCCCTTGATGTGGCGGAAGAAGTAGACGAGCGCCCCCACGGGCCACTCCACCACGGCCGCCGCCGCGAACGCCACGAACCCCAGCGTGGGTCCCACCACCTTGCACCGACACGGGTTGGTCGTCGTCCCGCACTGCACGCAAACCGGCACGAACGCACCCACCATTGCAACCACCGCCTCTCGGCCCGACCCGACGCGAATGAAAAACCAAAGGACGACGACGGAACGGCGAAATCTCTCGAACCGTTTAGGAGGTCCACGAAACATGGGCCCCGGGTTCTTATAAATGGAACACGGGGGACACGTGGCGAGACTTGATGGATGGCTACGTGTACTTGAAAGAGGGCCCCGGGTTCTTATAAATGGAACACGGGGGACACGTGGCGAGACTTGATGGATGGCTACGTGTACTTGAAAGAGGGAGACGGCACCGACCGAGAAGGATGCTTCTAGTCTAGTCTGCATTCCCTTCCCTCACCGCCAGCACCCAATAAAATTAAAATTTAAAAAAAAAAGAAAAAGAAAAAAAAAAAAAAACAATCATAGCTGTTGATATGCTTACTTGGATAAACTCTAGGATCTAAGAAAAGGAGAATGGAACTATTCCAGTCTTGGACGTGCACGTCAACTACTCATCCGCCATCCGATATGGATAAACTATAGTATATAGGAAAAGGAGAATGGAACTATTCCAGTCTTGAGAAGCATGCCAGCCAGTCAACAGTCTCCTTCCAATTCCAAATATTGTAGTTTACCGAGAGATGCATATTCCCAAAGAGGATCAGCAGCATATTTTTCTCTTTTGTTAAATTATATGATAACTACACAAATCGTGTTAAAAAAGCATAAATTAATTTTCAATTTGGTTTCATCCAACATGAAATGATGAAGAGATTGTCCGTTTTGCAGGGGTTTTTATTTAGCTGATTGTTTCGTCTCTTTATAAAGCTTTCGTTTCGAGTATAAGGTCAATGACTTCTTATAAATCCAAACGAATTCAAGTGTCGACATCCTACATTATCAGAATCGCATGTCCTTTAAAAGAGCATGTCAAGGTTCTATGGTTGGACTCCCCCCATCGATTTGTGATTATTTATTGTTAGGATTGTGGCCTACAATTTAAAGGGGAAAAAAAAAGAAGAAGAAGAGAAGCTTATTAGGCATCGGAAACCATACTTTTTAGTCAAATTTGGCATGGGAAAATGGATTATTCAAAATGGGGGCCTGTGATAATTGTTATATGGGAATAATGACGAGGAAAAATGACAATCGTGTATCGCGTTTGCAATGACCATACAGTTTTTTGAACAGATATACCGATATCGCTATGGAAATGCTTGGTGAACCTAAACGTGAGATATTTTATTATGGAAATGGAGGAGTTCAGAGTTCATGTCCTATAGAGAGATATGCCAAGACAAGGGAAGGCTGCCTAATGACTATAGGATAGGGGGTTACAGATCGAAAGATATTGGGATGTTCAGAAGGAAACAGAATCCTCCGTGACCATGTGCGACCTTCTTAGTGTTAGCAATTGATGGGCTTCCTTGTTCAGAAAGACTTCTATTCCTTTGCATCCAAATGCCCCAAGATTAAATCCATGTTGGGTCTTACAAACCGCCTACTCTTTGAAGCCTGCAACAAAAAACAAAAAAAAAAAAAAAAAAAAAAAAAAAAGAAAAAAAGGGAGGGTGGGGGGGAGAAAGCCTCTCACTCATTTTTTTTTTTTTTTTTTTTATAGTAAAGTGGATTTTGCCTTACAAAATATCATTGTTGCATTTTTTAATATAGAACATGCCCGTTTCTCAGATGAAGCTCTTAGGAAGGCGATCTCACATCTAAGCTTAAATATATGAAAAATTTTAATTTTTTTTAAAAAATTTTTAATTTTATTCTAAATTTTTATTTAATGCAATCAAGTCATCAAATTTTTAAATTTTTTTAATTTGAATCCTGACTTTAATTTCTATTTATTTGTGGTGATTGGATCGTCACGTGATACATATGACCTACTTACGTGATCTTCTTTGCTGATCTAAAAAAAATTTTAGAAGTCCTTTCCTCTCCTTTCTCTTATCTTCTTCCATCTAAGATTTTTATTACTAAAAAGATGAAAAATATTTTCTTTTTTTAGATTTATATCTATTCCACTTTCCACTTTCTTAGAATAAAAAGAAATAATTTTATTTTTAGATTGATAGAGATTAAAGCTAATACAATTCTATCTCTTCCAATCCACTGTCACCCTAACTTCACCATTCCATTTACCTTTCATCCATGCTTTAAGTCATTTTTTGCTCAAAGTCACTATGTTTATTGCTAAAGCAATTCTTACATTATTTTTTAATTTAATTGAGGAATCTATTATGTAAGGATTAGGGATTATAAGAAATAAATATCTAAAATCAAAATATATTTATGGGTACAATCTAATACAAGCTAAAAATATTATCTCCATCATCAAAATCGAGGATCAGTTGCTGATGCTCGTCGTTGAAGGCAAATACCACTTCTCTCAAAATTGTTATCAGTGTTGAGACGTCAAGAAGGTGAGAAGGGCTTTCGATTGGAATAGATGAAAATCCTAATTAAAGAAAGACTAATTTGAGGAATAAGAGCCACTATTTTACTTTGTCATTAATTTTTGCCACATAAGCAAATTTTGTCATATAGACAAATCATATCATAACTCCGTTATGGCAGGCTAACAGAAATCATAATGATGATCCAAATTTTAAAAAAATTAAAAATTTGATGATTTGATTATACTAAATAAAAATTTAAAATAAAATTAAAATATAAAAAAAATATTTTTTTTTGTATAATTAATTCAATATACTAAGATAGTCACCTCCACACGACACCCCCACCGACCCTTTCCCCCAGCCACAACTAACAAAACTGACCAAACCTTCCCTTTTGTAGATGAGAATAACAAAAGGAACAGATTCATGCAATGGACCATTCAAGTGGGCCTGACGCTAGTGCAGTGCTACTATTTTTTTTCCTGCAAGGCTTCGAATGCTAGGATTCTCTGCCACAAGCTTGATGGTTTTGGGGTGGTTCGATGGTCACGAGTAGCCTTTGAAGGCCACTGGAGCCTAAGAGATGCCGATTGTTCAAATTTCCGGGCTTCGTGCGCGTTTGATTTCTAAACAAATCCCATGGGAGCGCACTAAAATGACAAAATGCCGACGGAGACTGGTTGAGAACATGTCCTGCTTAATTTGTGGTGGAAATGTGTCACCTCGAACGTTAAACGGCACAATTGTTTCAATTTTTCAAAATTCTTATATGAGCTCACTGAATTGACAAGAAGGTCCAATAGGGACTCGTTTGGAGGTCATCGTTCTTAAATTTAAGATGAAAATATGTCACTTCAACAGATATCCATATTTTTTTTCTTTTTTCTGTAAAACGAAGAGTTTTTTTTTTTTTTTTTTGCTTTGCAAAATGGTGCCTTTCTAAAATAATCAAATGTAACGATTTCGATCTAATAATAGATCATATAACCATTGAACTGACCATCTACGTGACCTTACCCGTGTTCAGCATTGAAACCTTTTTCTGGGCCCACTAAGGACTGAGTTGGACTGGGATCAATTCCGTTTATATGGCCGCCTGGCCTGGAAAGGCCACAACTTGGATCCATTAGGTCAGATGGAGGATGAATCCTCTCAGACCCAACCTCTCGATCCAGTGTAACCCAACCTAATATATAAATGATAAATAATATTACACACATGCGCGTATGTTTTATATGGGTTATGTATTTTCTTGCTATTCAAATTCATATATATAATTGAGTCTCAAACCGACAAAAGCATTCCGAAAATTTTTCTTATTTGGAATTTCTTATTCAACCCTTATCTAATTTGATTCAGATGGCCTGAATTGATTGAGTAACCAACCAACCAAAATGTTGGGTTGGAATTTTTGAGACCAAGCCCAACTCAAATTTATAAAACGCAAGCCGGACCTTACCAAACAAGCAGGTTGGATGGATAGGTTCATGTTGAGCCACATCCAAGTTACATGCTTACACATAAGATTGGATTTGCTACATCACTACGGTAATATAAAAATCCAAGGATCATGTGAATGGCATTCTTAAATTAATCATCAATAATTCATGAAAAAAATCTTAAAATTCATTTATAACCAGAGAACATGGACTAGTTCTTGATTAATTTATTTTTGGAGAATAATTTTAGGAAGTATTTAGTCAAGAAAAAAAAAACCCAGAATAACTTAAGAATTTTTTAATAATTCAAAAGGTATTACCGACTATGGTTCTACGAGAGTGTTCCTGGAGGAAAAAGGTTGAACTTTTGAGGAGACAGCTAGCATGAAAGTAGAGAAGTATTCTATAGATAAATATTCAAAACCCATTATTCCTGAATGACTTTAAAGATCATGGATATATATATATATATAGCAATGCTGCACTAACTCAGAAAAAATATTGAAAAAAAAAAAAAAAAATGTCACTCATGTCTTGCACCGATAATTTTTGCTTCACCAAATGGCACTTTAGCGATGCCAATCAACGGGACCAATAAGAATACACGACACCAGCCAGCAGAGTGACTATTTTAGTGAATTTTGGAGTTAAGAATTTTCGTTAAGGGTTATATAAAAGATGTTTCCGAGAGGGCGTTGGGCATGTATTAGCCCTCTATTCTCTATTACCATTCGGTAGGCGCATGTCTTGATACCCTCGTATCCCTGCCTCACTCCCACCTGCATGTTGTTTCTTAATTCTTCCCGTCCTCACAAGAACAAGCTGGTAGCGGGTCTCCCTCCCCTTCCAGTTTTTATGTTGTCCTTCAGGAGAGCAATAGCCAGCTCATGCAATTAGAACGCAATGCGCACTCTATATTCATCAATTAATTGCTTCCTGATACGAGAGCCTAGTTTGACCTGTTTCTTGTACCAATGGTAATCACATACGTACTAGCTAGACTGGACTGCATGCCCTTGTTTTAAGAATATGTAGGCTAATCCGGAGCAACTCATGGAGAGGACTAATTAATTGAAAAACTATATATATATATAAATAAATGCAAGAGGAATGAATGCCTTGAAAACATAGGATGAGTGTCATCATAAAGTTAGGTTAGACTTTCTAATGGTGAAAGATTTGATTACGATAAGACGTTTGTTCATCATAAAATAAGCAGGGGGGATAGGTATGGAATCAATTTTCATCAGGCCAACTAATGCATCTAGATCCAACCGCCGGCAACGCCTTACCAAGAAGGTGTAGCGAATAAGACCGATGGCCGGTTTATTAGGTCTAATCAAGCGAGAATGTTGCGCCCCATGCATGTACAATCGGCGCTTCGATGCATGCCGTCCATTCTTTGGTTTTAAAGCCAAAAATCTAAAGCAAGCACGATGAACAGTTTGGTCTCCTCCTTTTGCTCCATAATTAAGCCATAAATGTTGGACATATACAAACACCATCTAGCTTTCCCTTTTAAATCTAATGCAGGAACCATGTAGTAGTAGTAGTTCTGGTTGTGCACATGTACTCAGGAATTAGGGTCGTTGGATTCATGCTCCATTTTGGGTTACACCTAATTAACCACCCTTGGAGCATTCTTCGACGGGTTGAACATAAGTCCACGTAATTAGAGCACCCACATGGGGATCGCTTTCGAGAGAAACCACCAGTAGAATCGAGAACAACGCATAAACGCCAATGCATATTGTATTCCATTTCTAAACAACCGTTTCAAGCCGCGCACCACTTTTCCACTCCACGAGCTAAAACGTAGGAGAAAGATATAAAAACCTAACACCTACCAACACCTTTTCTCCACGCTTTCCTTTTCGTCCGTCCTGCCCAAACCAACCCAGTTAAGTCCTCACACTATAAGGAAGAGGAGCAAGGAAACATCCCAGGATTGTCTCCTGAGAAAAAATGGGACAGGCTAGCCGCGGTAAGCCACCACTACCACTCCAACTGGTGCGACTGGTCGCTGTGGCGGCTTCGATATTGATCGGATGCTCGGCAGTGGAAGGGCATGACGAGGTAACCAAGTCTCCACCAGCGCCTTATTCGGAGATGAAATGCCCGTGTTTTCCTTGTGGCTGCAAGGAAAGCCCACCGCTACCTCCGGAATTCCACCCACCTCCGGAATTCCATCCACCTCCGGAGTACCCAAAGACATATTATCCACCACCAGCTCCATATTTTTATACAGAGGGTCCACCAAAAGCGAATCTTTATCCATTGGAACCCTACTTCTATTCGTCGGGGGCTCGCCGGAGCTGCATTGCACTGCTGCCGGTCTTTGTTATGTGTGGCCTGTTAACTTTTGTGGTGTTTGGGTCGTCGTGAGGTTCCTAGCTGGAATATTAATCTTCAGTGGTGTGGCTTTGTAATCCATCCGTTTAGTTTATATTTGTGTTCCTTCTGCTGTAATTGTAAAAGAAAATTTAAATGAAATAGATCTCGATCGTTCTGTGCATGGATGGTTATTGTGGATAAATATTCTTGCTTGTCATCACCCTCTCTGTGCATGCTTATTTTATAGTCGTGCATTGATTACAAGCGTTTTTGAGTAGTGTGATTACCAGCTCATCGGCTAGTTGATGATTCCACTTACTACTAACGAGTAGATAGCAAGATTCAATTGGATGGTTAGTGATGTCACAAATTATCAAGAAAGAAAACATAGACTGTGCTCACACCCATTTCCAACCCATAGCCCACCGGTTGTGGGGCAAAACGACGGGTAGGGATGGAAAGGAGTGCACATTAGAGTAGCATCTTTATTTTCTTCTTGGTACGAGCCTGGTGATCTAACATATCCCTCTTTTAGTCTAGAATGTGTTTAAATATCTGAAACATAAGAATAAATAAATGTGCTGGTTGCGGCTTTTTTCTCAATCCGGTTTGTTTTTGGGCAAAAATATTACATCCGGTTCGGAGTGGAACTTTTGAGTCACCGACAACTAGATGTCCTACTGTATATTCTCTAGTGCCGCCCACTTCAAATGGTTCTCCTTAATTCCTATCGCACGTAGATTTAATAATACATGCCCTTTATTTTATATCTCCACCGGTCTGCCAATGATGGTTGGACATGTCAATGGACCTAGCCAACCAAACAGGGTTAATTGTTATGTGGGGTGTAATATTGAGGTCTAATGTAACACTGGGTCTGCGTTCGGATCATGTTGCACTGGTTCCCATTTTTTATCTCGTAATATAGATGTCATTATAAGAAATTTTTGGATATCAAAATTAAGGTTATATTTAAAATATACTAGATATTGGATTGAGGAAGAAAAATACAGGAAAAGGAATTACTATACCTATTTATGATTATTTCTAGAAACATTAAAGAGTATAAACACCTAGATTACATTATTTCAGGCCAATTTTGCTAATATCGCCCAAATCTATCAAAAAAGACTCGAGTTTGGTCAAGCTTAGGTAGAAAATAAATTTTATTTGGTCAAGTTTGGGTGCTGGAATTTTTTGAAAAAAGATTTGGTCACTGGCCTGAAATGGATGTAAGTCGAATGGCGATTAGCTACATTTTGGACTACTTAAATTTTGACCAGACCGGTTGAGAGAATCGGGATTAATTTTCGAGCTACTATAGGTAAATCACTATATTAGATCAATCTACTGTTTTTCAATTTGAGAAGTCCGAACCTTGCTCATCAAGGCATTGAGTCCTAGTGCATGCAACTTAAATATATGAATATTTTGTTTAAAAAACAAATTAAATATACAAAACCATTAACATTTTTATATACTTCTATTGTTGGAATGGAATTTTCTCCTTTAAGGAAAAGAGAGAAGGATGGTGCGCCAGTTTAATCCCTTACAGCGTGTAAAGAAAAGCAACCAAAATTCCCTCCAACCATGGAAAAGGAAAACAAATGTACGTGCATGCATGAAAGGAAATTACTACATACCATGATTATTGGAGAACCCAAACAATTGAAGAGTACCATCTTATGAGCATGGGTATTGGTATCTTTCGCATGAATGAAGGATTCAGCTTCCTCTCTACAAGGATCCAATGCTGGATTACCCACCACACAGCTAGGTCTCGAAAAGCACTCTAAATTCTATCATTTGTTAAATCTCGAAGCAACTAGCAGGTATTCCAATTGTAGATTTGTGCAAAGGGAGTTGAATCTATCTTTTGAAAGATAGAACCTTATCTAATCCCCTATCACCAATCCTGCAAGTGAAAACATGTGTATATATATATATAGAGAGATAGACTAATCAATCGAAGCTCAACCTATATCAAATCAGATTTTCGATCGTTCGATCAGCATGCATCTTTGAGCACGCACTTAAAAAGACGCATCGGTTGAAAAAAAGATGCGAGCACACACCTCAAAAAATAGATGAAAAAAATTCAGAAAAAAATCTGAATCCAAAAAAAATTTAAAAAGAATTCAGAAAAAAATCTAAAAAAAAACTAAAAAAAAATAGAAAAAATATAAAAAAATTTAAAAAATATATAAAAATAAAGAAAAGAAGGTACCTTCTTCCCTTTTTTTAAAACTAAAATAATAATAATAAAAAAAGGTGCCTTCTTTCTTTTCTTTTTAAGGTTTTTTTTGAATTTTTTTTAATTTTTTGGGTCTATTTGAAAATTTTTTTAAAAAAAATTTTCAATCCTTTAATTTTTTTTCCAGCATGGAACGCGCCTTCAGGGCATATGCCTTCATGCACCCTGTTGACGCAGAATCTGATCGTCGTCGGAATCCATTGGAGTGGAGGCCGCTAAGGTTGCCGTCGGAGACCTGCAAAATAAAGTTCCGTTCGGAGCCGGTGGGGGGTGGCTTTGGCAGAACCCTCCGACGATCAAGTCAGCTCCAGTCAACAGAAATGAAGTGCTCAGTGTGGAGTTCGATAGAGTATAAAGGAGGAGAGAAGGGTTTTTTTTAGAACCTGGCATAAGCATATCTGGAGGATCCTTTTTATAGAGGAAACTTGTCGTAACTGCCTTGATTAATGATTGTCGTAACCGTCCTGATCAATGCCGATCGTTATTGACTTTAAATGCTGATCGTTATTGACTTGATAAATGTCGATCGTTATTATCGTGTAACCGTTTAGTAGTGGGATCGACCGCTGAGGAGTTCGACTGGCTGAAGGGGGTGTCTGAGAGGAGTTCGGCTTTCAAAGAAGTTCGATCGAGGAGTAAGCTGAGAAGTTTGGTTGAGGGATTACTGTTGCGGAGTTCGGCCGGCTGAAGGGACGGCCGCTTGAGGAGTTCTGCCGCTGAGAGTCCGAAGGGGCTCAGCCGCTTATCAGTTTGGTCGGTTGTAATAGTTCGGCCAAGACCCATCCACCGAAGTTCTTCCGTAGCTACTGGCCGCATCAGCCTGGGCACCGAACTTGACTTCGGCAGGAGTGGGGTTTATCCCCAACACTAGCACCCCCCACTTTCGAGTTCGAAACTCGAAGGAAGGGAGTGTAGAAAAGGCGACTGCCAAAGTCTTCTTCCGGGCTCCGTGCTGGTTCAGATCGAAGCTCGGGGAAGATCTCATTTCCAGCTAAAGTTGATATTGAAGTTGAAGCCCGGAGGAGATCCCATCTCCAACCAAGATTGAGGTAGGCCTCATCTCCTGCGATCGAGGTCGGAGGTTGAGCTCATCGGGTGCGACATTGTCTCCTACAGCCGAGGTTGATACGGGCGCTCGGGAGAGATCTGATCTCAGGATGAGGTTGTCTCTGATCTTATCTTTGGCAGAGGTTATCTCGGCCGCTCGGAAGAGATCTTCTCTGGCCGAGATTGAAGTTGAAGCTCTTCAGCCGAGGTTGACACGGTTGCTCGGGAGAGATCCTATCTCTCGCCGAGGTCGAAGTTGACGCTCTCCAGCCGAGGTTGGCCCGATCGCTTGGGGGAGACCTTATTTGACCGAGGTTGATAGGGTCGCTCGGGAGAGATCTTATCTCTAGCCGAAATTGCTTCTCAGGAGAGATCTTATCTCTGGCCGAGGTTGACCGCAATCGTTCGAAAAAGATCTTATCTCTAGCCAAGTCGCTTTCGGAAGAGATCTTATCTCTGGCCGAGGTTGACGCTCGTTGGAAGAGATCTTATCTCTAGCGAGTCGTTACCGAAGTCGCTTTCGGGAGAGATCTTATCTCTGGCCGAAGTCGCTTCTCGGGAGAGATCTTATCTCTAGCCCGAAGTTGCTTCTTGGGAGCTCGGGAGAGATCTTATCTCTAGTCGAGGTGGTCGCTCGGGAGAGATCTTATCTCTGGCCGAGGTTGCTTTTGGGAGAGATCTTATCTCTGGCCGAACTTCTCGGAGAGGTCGCTCGAGAGATCTTATCTCTGGCCGAGGTTGCTTTCTCAGGAGAGATCTTATCTCTAGCCGAACTGCTCTTTGACCTGCTTGTGTTAGGACGAGGTCTTCCTTCCTAACACGGCGACTGTTGACTGCTTCTTTCCCTGTCATTACATAGTTTTGGCGCCGAAAAATAATACACTGTTGAAAGGAGAGAACTTCATTGAAAGGAAGTTACTGGCAATGTTTTTCCGAATTCTCTGACTCAGGATCGTTCATTGTTCCTCCGCGCTTCTTCATGCGGACGATCTTTTCTACCTCATGCTGGCTTCCTCACTTTGAAGCATGCTTCTCTTGGCTTCCGATGCTGGGTCCTGGGGTAACGTTGACGACGTAGTGAGGCGGCCGACCTTATCGTTTCTTGCTACGGCAGCGCCCTTCGCCGATCTTCAGGCTCGCGTCGAATGAATTTACCCAGCCGCCCCTTTCTAACGAGCTCCTCAATTTCATCTCGAAGCTGGATGCACTCCTTAGTATCGTAGTCATGGTCGCGATGGTAGAGGCAGTACTTACTTCGGTCATGCTTGTTTGGGGGAGACCGTAACCCTTCTGGTCTTGGCAGTTGGTTCTTAACTTCGGTGAGGATCTGAGTTCGAGGAGCGTTGAGGGGGGCGTAGTCGTGGAATCTTTTGGGAGGAGGGCTTCTTCGTACTTCTCTGTGAGCTCGAGGAGTTCGAGCCCGCCTGCTATCGGAGGGAGTCCGTGAGTGCGGTCGAACTTCATTCGGCTCTCCATTGTCTGCCAGCTGCTCCCTTAAGGCTTCTTCGTCCTTCAACTTGAAGGCTTCTTCCGTATGGGCATATCTCTCGGCCCGAGCCAGCAGATCGGCGAAGTCCCTGGGATACCTTTTCTCTAGGGAGAATAGCAAGTTATTTTTCTGAAGGCCACCCTTGAGTGCGGCCATCGCGACAGACTGGTCCAAGTCTCGGACTTCCAATGCCGCGGCATTAAATCGGGTGACGTAAGCCCGGATGGATTCTCCTTACTTCTGCTTGACGTTCATCAGAGAATCCGAACCTCGGCTCGATCGTCGGCTGCTGATGAAGTGGGCCGCAAACTAACTGCTCATCTGTCAAAAGAGAAGATCGTACTTGGCTTCAATGCCGAGTATCAGTTCCTCGCTGCTTCCTTTAAGGTAGATGGGAAGGCTCGGCATAGCATGGCATCTGAAGCGCCGTGAAGCAGCATCATGGTCCGAAAACCTCCAGATGATCAACCGAAATAGAGGTCCCATCATAGCTTTCAAGTTGAGGGAGCTTGAAGTTCGGCGGGATAGGCTCTTGCATTATTTGGAGGGAGAAAGGGGGATCAGCGAGGACGTCGGCATGATGAGCCGAGGCGACGTGGCCGAGTTTTTTAATCCACCGATCCATCTCCCGCAGTGTGTGATCGAGGGCGTCGTCTCGGTTACAGATCTTGGAGGGCTTCCGACTACAAATGGGGAAGGTCTCCCCCAAAAGAGAACCATGATCCGAACACGGATCCTCGGCTCTCTATTTTTCCTTCTCAGGGGCGACGGGTATGTTGGCCCTAGTACTCTTCCTTGAGGCCGATTTTCGGCATTCCGATGGTGGATTTTCTGGTGGAGTCGCCACCAGGGGCTGCTGTAAAGCCTGCATTGCCTCCACGAGGCTACAGACCTATTGGACAAGCAGATCGAACTGCTTCACATCCACCGCGGGTGCAGGTGGAACCTAAGCGACCGGGGCCGAAGCAGGAACAGACGGATCTAGACTGTATCGGGATGCGGAGGCCGTCGATCGCCGAGTCGAGGCTCTCCTAGAAGGCATTTTCTCTTCGGAAGAGAACTCTAGTGAGCAAGAAGAGGGATCTCTGGAGAGAGAGAAATCGTCGTCGAGCACTCTTTTAAGAACAAGGGGACCTCGAAGGTTCAAGCCCTCCTTCTAGCGCCAATCTGTTGACGCAGAATCTGATCGTCACCCAAATCCGTTGGAGTGGAGGCCGATGAGGTCGCCATCGGGGACCTGCAAAACAAAGTCCCGTCCGGAGCCGGTGGGAGGTGGCTCCGGCAGGACCCTCCGACGATCAAGTCAACTCCAGTCAACAAGAATGGAGTGCTCAGTGTGGAGTTCGATAGAGTATAAAGGAGGAGAGAAGGGTTTTTTTAGAACCTGGCGTAAGCATATCTGGAGGATCTTTTTTATAGAGAAAGCTTGTCGTAACTGCCTTGATTAATGATTGTCGTAACTATCCTGATCAATGCCGATCGTTATTGACTTTAAATGCCGATCGTTATTAACTTGATAAATGCCGATCGTTATTATCGTGTAACCGTTTAGTAGTGGGATCGACCGCTGAGGAGTTTGGCTGGCTGAAGGAGATGTCTGAGAGGAGTCCAGCTTCTAAAGAAGTCCGACCGAGGAGTAAGCTGAGAAGTTCGGTTGAGGGATTACTGCTGCGGAGTTCGACCGGTTGAAGGGACAACCGCTTGAGGAGTTCTGCCACTGAGAGTCCGAAGGGGCTCGGCCGCTTATCAGTTCGGTCGGTTGTAATAGTTCGGCCAAGATCCATCCGCCGAAGTTCTTTCGTAGCTACTGGCCGCATTAGGCTGGGCACCAAACTTGACTTCAGTAGGAGCAGGGTTTGTCCCCAACACGCCCTGAAGGCATCTTTTGGGCTAAAAAAAATAAAAAAAATTAAAAAATTAATAATAAAATAAAAAATAATAAAATAATATTTTTTAGATTTTTTTGAATTCTTTTAGACTCTTTTTTTTAAGTTTAGATTTTTTTCTGAAATTTTTTTCAATTTTTTCATATTCAATTTTTTTTAAAATTTTTTTGTATTATTATTTTCAGGCGTGTGCCTATATATTTTTTCAATCGGTGCGTCTTTTTAGACGCAAGCTCGAAGATATATGTTGATCAAATGATCAGAGATCCAACCGGATCTAGATCGAGCTCTGATCGATCAGAGTCCAGTCTATCTCTCTCTATACATATATATATATAGAAAAATATTAAATCCAAACTTGGGTATAAGTTATTTCCCCAAGATAAATTTTAGTATAAGTTACATAATCTTTACAGTTTGTAGTCATGCCATGCATATAGTTTATTCAAATGAAAACGCTAAAGTCCTCAAGGATCGAAATTATTTAAAAATATGTATATAAATATACTTCCTATTCAATTTTATATTTTTATTTTCCACGGAGCGAGATAGCGAGAGAGAATCCTAACTCAGTAAAAGAGGGGGTTGTATGTAAAGATGCATCACTAAAGTGGGCTTGGCAAATGGTTAGACATCTCACATGGGCAATATAAGAGACCATGGCCTGGATACTTAGGCTGCTGTGTCTCCAAAATATCCTGACTTGGACAATGATGGTGCAGGAAATCAGATATGTAGAATTTTTGCATGTCTCACTTTATTCCCCGTGCTATCGCTCTTCTTGTTTTCACATATGTCGTGTATGTTAGTTGAATACAAGTCCGCATTATTTTAGGATGCTATGTGTAACGGGAAGCTAGTAAACTGCAACAAGGCTGCGAAGATATGAACCCAAGCAAAAGAATTAGTGTCGATGTGAACCGCCCACCGGCACATGCAAGCCTTCCTTCGCAAATGGACAGGGAGAGCGATTGGGGTAGGCCTTAAACTTTTTGTGAAGCTCTGTATCGAACGGAGGTAGTACACCCTTGGGCCGTGTGAAGGTCAAAACTCCCTTCTCTCTCTCGCTCTTTAATATATTGTTTTTGCTCAACACAATGAGGCTGGAACTCCTTTGATCTCTTCATCAGATGCTTGTTGGATATCTTTTGTTGTTAACTTATCTTAATGCCTAAATATCCAACATCTTTGTAATTTTAGTTGCATCAAATTAGACGACAAGTTGACCTAAAAGGAGATCAAAGCTAGATGCACCAAGTGATAAGCCATCTTGGAATCATCAAAATAGACCTAAAGCCAATGGTTGTCAAGTTTGCCCAACTCATATGCAGTCCTAATTGGTCATGCCATGTCGTGCATTTAGAAAAAAAGAGGTCCGGGTTAATTTATTTATTAAAATGGGTTTGGATTCGCCTTATTTGTGGGTACTCAAATTTATCTCGACTCCAGCTTCAATAATTCAATGCTGCTGTTACTAGAGGTTGACGTCTATGTCTCGTATATATATATGGATGACACGCCCTACGTGATGTCTCAATTTAGAGTTTAGAATCAGATTTTTCCAGACCAATGATGTCCAAAGAGTATATGACCTCAGGTGTCATAGGTCGCAGGTGAGTTGGAGTGTTATTCAAGATCTAATTACCTACCATGTTGTAAGAATTGATCAAGAAACTTGTTTTGCATCCATTTTGTACAATTTTCATGAACACTTAATGTTTTTTTTTTTAATAAGCAATGTTTTCTTTATGAATTATCATGAACGAAAGCTTGGACAAAAATTGAAGCACAAGTCTCTCATACCTTTAGCAATTTAGCCCGTTAGCGGTCTCGCTGGTGCAACATAAATTGTACAAAGAAAAATTATGCAAGGCATCATACTGCTCCAATACCTACGATCAATCCCAGGAGTAACAGAGAAGCAATACTTATGTTGTGACATCGTCACATCATTTAATCCAGTAGTTACTTTATTTATTTATTTTTTTGGTACAAGTTACTTTGTTTTTTATCCGATACTACTTTGTCTTCTGTTTCGCATCTTGTAGCAGCTCCTTCAAGGTATTGGGGCAAGCCATTCTCTTCCTCTTCTTCAGTTCTTTTTTCCATTTTTGTTGGGCGGCTTTCACCACCCCTTGGAGCCGTTAGGATCAATTTTGATGGTTAACTTGAGGGTAGTCAACCTGTGGCTGCAGATGTGAATCGTGATGCTACTGGTGGGCCTTCGAAGGTGGGGGCCAATTCGACTCAATATCACTTCTGCGCGTTTATTGAGCTCATCGATGCTTGGGCTGGTCTTACCACTGCAATGAAGTCACTTGGTTCTGGTCAGATCTTTTTAGAAGGGGATTCATCTAATATGATTGCTTGGATCAACTCTTCCTCTTTTTTCAAATATGCAGGTCACCCTATATTAAATGATATTTTGCACGATAAACAAGTTGTGACAATGTTTTCTGTCAGCCATATTTTTCGGGAAGGTAATGCAATGGCTGATTGGATTTGCAAAGAATGCTTGGAATCGTGATGTCCATTTTGATCCTTTGTGTCCTATTTCTGGAGAATTGAATAGGTTTATCCAGGCTGATGCTATGGCGATCTACTATTTTCGTTTATAGTCATATGACTCTGCATAAAGATTCCACTTATCTGTCTCTTTTGGCTTTCTTCGTTCTGTGTGACCACTCTTTCACTTTCTTGCGTCCTCACTTGCATTAATTCTTTCATCTATTCCATCATCTGAACTTCTTTGAGCTACTGTTGCTTCGCTACATCATACTCAATGGTTATGAGGTTGTCTATATCATGGTTTTCTACTCAAATACCAAACCTCATGTTATTGGTTTATCTCCAGGAAGCATCCGTATTTATGGCACTTTCAACTCAACCTCTTATTACAATTTATGGCTCTAATCAGCAGGAATCATTGTACTAAATTCTCAGTCAAGTAGGTTATTATTATGCTACACCTTCGATGCTTGCTGTTTCACACTTCACTTGGCAGATTTCTTCTTCCATGTTTTCTACCGTGGCCTCTGTTTCTTTCTTTCTGGATTCAATTGCTGCTCGGGTGGGATACAACCGCGCCAAATCATTACTGCTGGATGTTATTCCGAGTTCTCCTTCAATGTCCAACATTCTTTTCTTGAGGTGTAATGGGAGGCTCAGAGAAACGGAGCCACCCAGCTTTATTCAGAAAAACCAAAACAGAGCGCGTGAAGATTAGAGTGTAGCCAGGAAGCGGGAAGAATTACAGGTAAGACGGTTGCAGAACCCGTTGCGGGAGTTACAGGAGCTTCAGAGGAAGAAAAAAAAAAAAAAGAGGACAAATTCATACAGCTTGAATGGAGAAGACCGAGGATATCAAAGTGGGGAAAAAACAAGTCGAGGACATCAACCGAGTTTCCTTCAAGGTGAAACATTCAGAGTTATCCTTCAAGGTTCTGCTACTAGTAGGGTACCAGCTACTGTAGTCTTCCGTAGAGGGCATCTTTACTACAGCTTTGTGCTTTAACATCTTCATCGACTCGTCTTTCTTTTCATCGCTGGCAAGAGGCAACATTCTCTTTTGCTGCAGGTTTCAGTGCCGTTCAACATTCTACGTTGTACTTGGATGCTTGCATACCTTATTTTGGCTACACTGATTTTTTTCTCAGCTTCCACTTGTTGGCTGTATTTCTCTACCTTCCAAGCTGGATGCTGCAGGCTCCTACTACTGAAAGCTGCTGCTTTACTCAATTATCTGCTCCCTTTCTATTAATTACACACCGCGGATGTTGGGTTCTGTTGTTATTGTGAGTTTTTCATGACTTCTTGCTCTGGCCTTCACTCCTCACTGTCTCCAGGTCATACAGCTAGTTGTTTGTCATATGCTTGATGCATTACATTGGTTTCATGTTCTCTCTTAACTCCCTTATCTATGGGTTCCACCTTTTGCATGTATTTGTATGGCCTTTACCTTTTGTTGGGCCTATTTTAGAGTTCCTTTGCATCTTATCTTGTAAAACGCGTTGCTATCTTCTTTTAATACAGTTGTAACTCCATGTTCTTACCCAAAGAAAACAAGAAGAAGAGAGAGAGAGAGAGAAGCAATACATTATCTATGTAAGCACAATGATATGAGTTTTTTTTTTCTTTTTTTGTCGCTAATAGATTGAAAATATTGTTAATTAGCTGCACATGTGCATTGCTTCCACTTTGTCCCCTGCTCCTCGAGATTGGAATGGAATCCAGTCAAAACTCTGGGAAGAGCGAGTATTCTAGCACATGATTTTTCATTTTGCTACCTAAAAATCCAGATTTCCAACTCACTTTTAATAATTAAGGGGATATGACTTACCAATCATACTCTTATTCCTGTTAGTTTAATAAATTAAAGCTTCCATGCGTTAGGTCCCAGGCTGGATACAGCTACTTACTTCCAAAACAAAAGCAATAACAGGGAACCAAGGGGTGTTGTCTCTTTATTTACCAATTGATCACATGATTATTCAGATAATACAATTACTCAACGCCGTACTTTGAACATGGGAAGGTTCCAAGCACGGTTGGTGGGCGCCTCGCCCCCCATCCTCACTCGTATAATCAAATGACTCGTAGCGCCCAGTTTTTTTTTTTTTTTTTGGGTACATATGCCCGGGATGCCATTCAGTTTGGCAGGTCGGAATGGAGTGGATCGGCTTAGCTTAAAACCCGGTCGATAGCCACTCAACCGCCACCAAAAGCTAGCGGTTCGAAATTGCTCTCTGTATCTTGGTGGAGTTGTAGAAGATGGATCGGCCCTGCAAAAGGACATAATTTCGGGCTCAGACTTTAGCTCTGCTGCATCTAACTTGCTAGGTTGTTTTGGAAATGGAGTAGGTACGTATAGAACAAGTCCGATCCTACCAAAAATCTTTTACAAAAATGAAAGATGGAAGGAACAGTTATTCCAGTCACATTGCCTATGTTAGGAAAAAAGATATCTCGTGAGAAGTTTGCATGAATAATTCCTGGCGTAATGCCTTAATTTCCTCACAGCATAACGATTCCAAAAGGCACACCATTTCGATCCCACCAATGAACTCGTTTGATTCGCGAAATTTTTTTTTTTTAAAAAAAATAATTTTTTAAAACGTTAGTTACTAAAAAATTATTTTTTAAAAATAAAATTTTAATATATTTGATTGATCATGAAAAGTAATTTATTAAAAAATAGCTTATGTTTATTTGGGCATCCATATTTTTAAAAAAATTATATAAAATATCTATTATATATATGAGACCATACATGTTGCTTCAAAACTTTATATACAAAATACTCTTATATTTATATTAATATATTAAATATAATATTAGATTATAATAATTTATTATATTAATATAATATTAATATATATTATATTTTGTTAATATAATATTAATATTTTAATATGATAAATTTATTAATATCTTAATAAATTTAATATTATATTAATATAAATATTAATATATTAATATAAATACTATATTAATATTAATAAAAATATTATATTAATATAAATATTAAAATATAATAAATATTATAATATTAATTTTAATTTTAATATTATTTTTATATAAATATTAATATTATAATATTATTATATTATATTATAGTATTTCATCCTAATCATTCATGATATTTTATAAAATTTTAGTCATAGATGTTAAAAAAATATTTTAAAAAAAAATATCATCACTTTTTATTTCACAAAGTATCAAAATTTATTTTCTTCATAAATTTTTATTTTTTATAATTTTTTTTTTCATTTTCTTTCTTCTTAAAATTTCAACCGAGACTTTTTTTTTTTATTTTTTTATTTTTAAATTATCTATCCGTCCCTTCGTTTCCCGCAAACCAAACGAGTCTTTTTGGAGACTTTCCTCCGTCTTTTTGGAACATTCTTCCAAGCTCGTTAAGAGCAACAGATTTGAGGAAGGAGTCAGTTTCATTCCACGAGGTATACCGGAGCAAAAACCTGTTGAAGGCTGCTGTTTTCCCACGGTGGTCGCGGTGATCGAATCCTCCTCTCCTCGGTCAAAAGTAACGAAGCGAGAGGGTCCGAAAAAAAAAACCCTCTACGTCAATTGGACGCCACCACGTAGACGGCATCTTCCATTCGTTCTTATTAAAATTATACATGAATGCTTGACAGCCGGTGAAGAACCCAAGCAAATTCACACGACTCAAAGGTTCGTGGGCCCTACGGCTAGGTGATGCATATTATTATTTGAGATGTAATCTTCTTGGAAGGTCATTTTGAAGGCATTTTGCTGCTATAATACTTCCATCTTGCTCTTTTCCAAGTCTCATCACTGTAGTTGTTGCATCTCTTCTTGTTTCCCTTCTTCTCCTCCTTGATCTTTTTCTTGCACCTCCTTCCTCCTCCTCCCCCATCCCCCTCTCCCCTCTCCTTCTCTATGAACTCTCTCACATCAGCCATGCTTTCCCACCCCTCTAATTTTATCTCTACTTTGCTCTTCTTTCTAATACTATTCAGGTTTCCTCGATCAAGTTTCTCCGACAATTCACCACCAGTGTGCCCGTATCCGTGCCTGCCACCGCCAATATCTGTCACAAATTGCCCTCCGCCACCACCATCCACACCAACGGAGCCTGAAGCGGGCTACCCTCCGCCACCTGGGACGCCGAATTCTGATTACTACCCTCCACCTTCAGGTTATGTACCCTATAGCTACCGTCCACCTTACAACAATTTCCCTGCACCTCCGCCTCCTAATCCAATCCTCCCTTACTTCCCTTTCTACTATAAGTCCCCGCCACCACCCTACTCGTCGGCTCCGTCAGTACTTGCTCATCCTGGCGCAGCATTCGTGGGTTCGCTCGCATTGACGTCATTAGGATTTCTTTTGTGTTAGTTGATATGGAGTGTTTTTCTGCTATTAGTTTTTTACTTGTTTGGAGAACTATTATTAGTAGTTCAGTTAATGCATAATTATAGGAAGATGGTGCTTTTTTCATCGTCTTTTGACATAGATTATGTATGTATTAGAAGTTGAATAATAGAGGAGGTGATCGGCGTGGGGAGAAAAGGTGGCTTGGCAGGAAAGTTTTAGAGGAGACTAGTTCCTTCTTTATTGTTACGTCAAAATAAAAATTTGTATTAAGGGAAGATGCGGCTTTAATGATGTGTAAAGTACTTTGCTTTTAGTTATCTTTTGACATTCATGTTCTTTTCTTTTCTTTTCTTTCTCGAAATATTCTAAAACCATGGCATGTTGGAAATTGAATTGACCAATGGGGTAGGAGCTGCTGAAAGAAGAGTTGCGTGAACATATATTGTTTTTAAATAAAATATGTAGCGAGACATAACGAAACATATTTTTTCCATATCATTTTGAGGTTATTCGAAGTATCAAGGGAAATTTACCGGAAATGATCATTACGTCGGTGGAGCGTTCTTATCAACGTTGCGTTTGGATCGAGGAATCTACTCTTCAGGTGTAGTGCAACGTCTAACTGTGCATTGCAGGATTAATAGCTTGTCAATCCTTGGTAATTTTCCCGATATCCACCTCCATTTGTTACCCAAATTGAAGGCTTTATGTCATGTTTCCAAGTCATATAGCAAATATTTTGAAAATAGGTACAAATTGATGTTTGTGTGTGTAAAAATACGCAGAATCCTACTTTTAGTTTTTCAAAAATTAGGGATGGTAATTAGTAGGTGGGGTCAAGTCCAAGCTGAGTTTACCTCATATGGTAAGATTCATAGGGCCTAACTCGAACCCAATAGAAATGTCCCACCTTGATTAACCCAACCCACAGCCAACACAATAACCCATAACTGACTGGCCGACCTGCTTAAAAACTTTTTATTAAATAGATTAGCTATTTTTTATTATTTTTGGACTGTTTGTGCCCCAACTAATATCCTTTTTAGTTCTAAGCCATTGGATTAGTGGTCCCATAACTTATATATCATATAATTTTTAAAAAATATATATAAATTGATATCAATATATATATATATAGCAGATCTATGCTTGCCTATAAGCCTGATAGATCGGGTTAGGTGGGTTGGTTCCGGGCAGGTAAATGGTCGGATTAGAAATTGCCGCTCCTTTCCATGATGAGAACCATACGCTATGAATGCATGCAAAGTATGGTGGAGAGGGAATCCTAGTAATATGTAATTCTAAAACCACCCTGGAGGTCAAAGGAAGTGGGGAAGCTTGAAGAACCTAAATAATAAAGACTCTGCCATAGCATGGCACCATTCAGCGCACTTAATTTTTAATTTGGAGGGCGGTTTGGTCACGTACTGTAGTTTGGTGCGAGGTCACAGTCGCAGCCATTAAGTCAAGGTAAAGTAAGCAGTAGAGGGTGGCCCTGCACATGCAAGCTTGCGGTCTCCAGCTTCTCCGCGCGAAGTTTAGTTGCCGTGGTCCTCACCCTTACCAGTTACTGATCGTGACAGTGAACGGCCATGATTATGATTGACATGCCGTTACGTGTTACCTGCAATTGACACCCCTACGATAGGCCATTCGCCGAAAGGATCTAGGTACCAACTTACTTTGGCTGGCAACCAACTTATTGGAGAGGTGCGGCATGGTTTAGACTTTAGAGGAGGGTAATATACTAATATGCATCCCGAGACGCCTGAAACAGAGTCTTCTTTAACCGTTCGTTCGAATAACCAGCATCCCTTTCCAGCCGTGGTAAAAAGGCACCACTAGAAAAAGAAAAAAAATAAAATAAAACACGTAAATAAATTTTGAAAAATAAAGGAAACAGAGCCTAGCACTAAGCAATTGCAATCGGAGATAAAAAGTCATGTACTTGGTTGATTGGCTAGTTGGCATCTCCTCCTATAAAGAAAGAGGAAAATACTTTGTTCAGTGGTGGTGAGCAAACACGCTTAGCGCCCACAGTGATTGATTCATGGGTCCTGAAGAAAAAAAAATATAATGCTGGAAAAAAAAAAAAAATTTTCTTCTGGATCTGTGGAAGAGTCAATCATCATCAATGAGCGAAGCATTTTTCAAAAGAAAGATTTTAGATGGGCCAATTTCTATTTATTTGAGACTTTGTATAATTGTAGGCCCATGATTCTTCTTTCGTCCTAAGTTGTTTCCCGTAACTGGGCCAATAACTGCATTAACCGAGTTGCGAGGATCGCTATAGGATGTTGGGCTCTGCAACTTGAGTTGCAAAACCGAAAGGAGGTGCGGCCACTCATCCCACATGCAAGTTAGCTACGTGGCGAGATGCTGTGTCTTTTTTTATTTTTTTGATAAGATAGTTCATTCATATAATTTTAATACAAATATAATTAAAAAAATTAAAAAATAAAATATCTCAAAATGACCCAGAGACTACTCTTGTTTTTGTCCAAAAAATATCTTCCGTATGCTCGGCAACATAGATCGCCATCCAGTCAGCTGTAGTATTCATCTTTCGGAAGACATGCTTAACTACCAAAACATTATATCCGGCCAACAAAATTTAGACATGATGCAATAAAGGGTGAGTGGAGCCTCGTTAAATGCAGCTTTGTAATTAGGTCACTACCGTAGCTGAGTCACTCTCAATAACTAGATGATCGACTCTTAATATCCATCTGGCATACATAATTCCTGTCCAAGCTACATGAAACTCCACTCGAGATACCGTGGACTCGAACAGATGGCTTCTCGTGGCCACCATCAGCCTAGAGGTAAGCCCATAGAGCACAAAGCCTACCCAACCATACCTGTTTCTGATATTGCCATCCGAGTTGACTTTCAGGTATGATGGAGGAGGGGGCTCTCAAGTAATAAACATCCACCGGGTCACTATACAAGCAGAGTGGGAGCACCAGGTCTCTAGGGGCCTAGAAATCATGTTGGTCAACTTTGCAGCTATAGTCAAGGCTCTCTTTAGGATGAATCTCGTTGAGCACCTTCTAAACTCAAACACCAAGCTATTCCTCGCTAGTCAAATGTGGAGAGCTATATAAGCCAGCTATATAAGCCACCCAGATACTCGCTACCCTAGATATGTCACCTCCTGTACCAAGAACTCTAAGAAAGCATGGGTCGGATCCTCACTTGGACAATTTGCTGGTAGAGGCCCGATAGAAATCAGACATGTCCACCCTCGAGCACTAAAACAAAACATGCTTCAAAATCCCATCCTTCAAATCACAACAGGAGCAAGCTAACTAAATATCCATATCTCTGGCTCTCAGAATGGACCTGGCTAGAAGCCATCCCCAGGCAACCTTCCAAGAGAATAAGCTCACCCTCGAATGTACCCTGATCCTCCAAACCCATCCAATATCCTAGTGACTAGTGGGCCTCACGTAGAATCGATAGAGATCAACTATCACTGCCCTCAGAGTGCAAGAGTATCTCCATATCCTAACATCCCACCTACTATAGCAAGGAATCACAAGTGATATCACATGCTCCCCTATCTACTCTCCAAAAAGATGAGACATGGCCACCTGGTTCCAATCTCTGCCATCCATGTGGAGAAGATTAGAGATCCTCATAGAGTCCATCACCTCAAAATTGATAAAATTTGGCTACCAGCTCAAGAGCATGTCACCAACTTATAAGTCATGTAGAATACTCATAGAGCAATCATCCCCCATCAACCATCTTGTGTGAAAGATCACATCAGGAGCTCGCACATAGATATCTCTCCACAAGAAAGAGGTACTTCAGTTGGTCCGAATCTCCCCATAAGTGGGCCACAGTTTATATCTAGCCTTATTATCATGCTCCATAAGATCTCAAAGCTAAGTAGAAATCCGACAGCATGTTGAGTAATCAGGGCCTCTTTCCTTGCTACTAAGGATTGAATACTAAGGCTACTATCCCTTGGACACCATCCCTACCTTCTGGGTGGGACCTCCATGGAAAACTCTAGAACAACTGCTCCAACTTCACCACCAAAGATCTGGTTAAAATCAAGTTTGAGAGAAGATAAATAAGTATGGAGGTAAGAATAGATCTTACCATGATGATCCAGCCCATCATGGATAGGATATGGATTTGCTAGCCCTACAGCTTAAGTCATGCATGCTGCACCTCACAACTCACAAGCGGTTAGAGCCATCAAAACGGGCCGGCCCTTTATGAGTCAGGTCCATTAGGGTTGGGCCAAAAAAGTTTTTTTGATAAATGGGCCATCAAATAGGTAGCCCAGCCTTAGCTTTTATAAGTGAAGGATCTAAACGGGCCAGCTTTTATAACTTACCAAAAAATTAAAATAAATTAAAAAATTATAAAAATTAAAAAATTATCAAATATAATACTTCATCAAATAAATAAATAAAATCAATTCCTACATCAAATTTTAAAACACCAAAAGTAAATATAAAATAACTCCAAAAAATTTATTTTATCAATTACTTTAAAATATTTTTTTAAATAAATGGATTAGCCTGTGGGCTAGATGGGCCCGTCCTTCACAGGCCGGGTCATAAATGGGTCGGATTAGAAAGCTTTTTTGTTAAATGGGCTGCCAAAATACTAGCCCAATTCTACTATTCTAAGAGCTTGAACGGACCGGCCCACGAGCCATGACCAATTTTGACGGCTCTACAAGCAGTCTCGAGTTATCCTCCTCTTCTTGTTTTCCTCTTCGAAAAATTCTTTTAGCAGTGTAGCTCCACGGACACCATTCGTGATTGGCTCTCGCATGCACAGAATTGAAGAGCGGCATCCAAAAAAAAAAGAAAAATTTTTTTTAAGCCCCGTGCAAGGATGATATCTGCGGAGTTACACCACCCGCAGCATAGAAAATATTTCCACTTCCTCTCCTCTTCCGACTTTTACTCACTCGGTGATCTAGTCCCTCCACCTCCCAGTCGCCTGCAACCGGCTTCGATGCTTGTTTAGAAGGACCCTTCAGAGTGAGTGCAACTCGGCTCAATGTACTTCCGCCAGCCTTGCTCATCTCGAGTCTGCCCATAAGGAGTTCGATAAAATCCCCCAAGGAAACAACTTCTGGAATGCCATACTCTATACCGCTTCTCGCCCCATCAGCTCCCCTTTGCCCGTTGCCTTCAAAGCTAATCCTGGCCTCTCTATGCTCGGTAACCGTAAAGATATCCATGACTGTGTGGTTGAGACCCATTATGCCAGCTCAAATATGTTTCTAGCAACTCATCATTATCCGGAGAATTGTGCGATTTTCAAACAATAAAAGTTAAGTTAAAACAATTACAATTGCATGCGCCCAAACAAAAACAATATCCGCTACATGCAACTATAATTATTGTCATTCCAATGCAACTACAATTGTTATCATCTCAGTGTATCTCCAAGAAGAAATTATTAATTAGAATTGTTATACGTATCTTACCATCCAATAAGAAATCAACGAATCATTCAAAATAGTGAATTTTTTCCATTGAAACATCAACTAGCTAATCATAGTTAATAGTAAACCTTTTTCCATTCAAAATTTTTAACGAAGCTGGAATAATAATAGACCTTTTTTCTATTAATGGATAATGTGTTGATTTTTCATTGGATGGTTCAAAATACATGTAATAACTAATAATTTCTCATCTCCAAATGAAAGGAACCAAAATAGTCCTATAATCAGTCTTCGGTTGCACACTTGGTAGCCCTTGATTGGATATATAAGCTTTGTATTCATAAATTACATGAAATCTTATATTTTGGATTCAACTAGCATCAAGTAACACATACTCAATGCCCTTCTAGTGTAGAAGTCACGTAATTCCCCGAAGCTAGGATTTATCACGGATACCCACAAAAAGAAAGAGCTTGGCAAATATGTGAATAGGAGGGCCCTAAACGTATAATGGTGGTTGTGTTTCGCGAGTGCTATGGTGATACCCCAGGGGTTGCCCGTCTTTCATTAGGAGGTTTCACGTTAGAGGGGTTCCCTCAGGTAATTGATTAAGATTTTCCCGCCATCATTTATGCGGAATGATTACCTGTGCTTCCACCGTAATTCTCAAAAGGGTAATACAAATTATTCTCAGTGATGTTTTAACTCCATGTATAACCTACTAAAGTGAACTGGACATCATGGAGACTGAGATGTCTGATCCTGTGTCAAGACCTGGTTACAAGTGTGGCTGACGGCTTGGACACTACCCTCCTGCCGTCCTGCTAGGGTGGATGGCAGGGCTTCGGCCATGCAGCTCAGCCTACGTGAGCCAAGAAGTAAGGGATCATAGGCTCATTCCACCCTTCATTTTTGTTCTCCAAAGGATGACACATTAGCCAGTTTGGTTAGATCAAGTAAAGCCTAGTCCAGAGCCAGGCCAGGCATGTAAGTTGGACATGAACTTATTCATTTTATCAACCATCTATTTTTAGCTAGATTTTGATAGTGTTGAAGGTAATTTTGTACTAATCAAAGACTCATACATACAAGGACATAAGGTATCTTAGCTTTGGCCATTGACCCCTAGAATAAAGCCGGTTGAAGGGTAAGGTCACCAAAGCTCTTGCTTTAGACTCCCATTTGCTTTAGGCCCTCGGGCCCTCCACTAGTAGCCTGTAGCCATCCACGATCCGTTTCCATTGCTATACCACATCCACCTGCGAGAAGACGAATGATGCTCCGGAAGTTGGAAGCTAAACCATAGCATAGGCCCCAAGATCAGCACCGCCTGATCGTTGGAAGATCATGCGAAGAAGACGAGACAGCAAGAAGAACGTTGTCGGAGATAGCGAAATGGAAGTGGTTCTTGGCAACTGGTGAGGAGGCGGAGGGCGTCGGCGGCGGAGAAGAGTGGGTGCGCGGTGGGGCTGGGAGTGAAAAGCACGGCAGCGAGGATGCTGCCGGCACCAGATTCGATGATGAGATCTAAGAAATTGATAATTCGGATGGACAGTGGGGCTACCAGAGAGCTCGCAGAGAGAGGCCTCGAACCTGGCGAGAGCGACACCAACGAGGAGGCCGTCGGAGGCATGGGCAGCAGCACTATCGATGGAGAGGATGCAGACCCACCAGACGGTAGTGGAGGCCTTGAGGGGCGATAGGGCATCTTTGGTGGGGTTCTATGCTTCCAACTCAGTGGCAAGTAAGGGCCAAATCTCTACATGGGCCCCATCTTTTTTTTTCTTTTGAACCATGTGCATTGGAAGAAGTAAAGATGCTTTAGGCCTCCATATGTGTTAAGGTGCCTCTATCCTAGAAAGCCTCTTGACAGCCTCATGTCATCCCATTTAAAACTGAGAATGATCATAAGTAAAGCAAAGCAAGCCCCCCACACTCTTGGCTTCTAGTTGTCAGTTGATGCAATTAATAGTTGTGACCCCACATACCAAGAGGTGACACCACTCATCCAATTTAAAAAAATCACAAGATTAGGCATGATCCTCAAGGACATTTAGTAAGGACAAAAGGTCTTTAATAATCCAAATAAGATAACCGCCCGTTCCAGCAGATTTTTTCCCACGAATAGCTCTTTAGCCTTCATCCATAAATAAAAAGGCCAAGAGAAATCCTCAAGATAGGCAACTTCTCTCTTCCAAAACACTCACCTTCTCTATTGAGTAGAAAACTAACTTCAGTGTTGGAAAATCTCCGTCGAAGACATCTCCGATCAGAGATTTTTCTTGCTGGTCTTGCCGCCGTCATCCCACCATCATCGACCTGCTGCCACCATCTGACTCCAGCCAACTTAATCTCGAGATAAATTTTTACATCAACAGATAGCAATGATCATTTATGAAAATGATGTTTAAACAAATCTTCTAGAAGTTAGTGAGGTCCATGTGGACTTGTGACCTAGGTTGAAGCCTGAGTAGATTCAAAATAGGCACAAATTACGCTCTCACAGTCAATTTTAAACACTTGCCGGAGATCATGAGTTTCAGAGAGAGAAACACCAGGGAAAGTTTCAGAGAGAGAAACCAGGGAAAGTTTCAGAAAGAGAAACCTCTCATTCTCCTATAGCCATCCCCCCCACCAAGCATCAAAACATCTTCCCCATGGGGTCCCTCCCCATGGGATCCCTGATTATCTCAACCATCCCACCCACCAGTTTTCCTACCCACGGTGACATTCCAAGTCTTTTATAAATAGAACTCACGCTGTTCCAAGGATCCTCTGCACATCTAGATCCTTCAAACCTGTTGTCTCAAGCAGGCACAAGAATGCTGTAACCAGACGTTTTCTTCAGGTGCAGCCTGCGAGATTAGAGGAGCGACAAAATGCCAAGTGTCGAACTGCGAAGATCCATCCACCTGATCTCCAACAACTAACCAATAAGGAAAACATACCCAACTTCTACCTGAAAACCTATTCTCCAGCAACGGAACCGAATGCCATACTAATGGGAGCGAATGCCATACTATTGGGCTTCGTACAAATTCGGACGAAGGTATCCTCACATGGGGATCATAAACCCAAGGTCCCGCTACCACCCCAGAACTATTGATACGAGAAGTTTCGGTACCCTTCAGTCATCTCCGCTACCTCGAGCCATGGGTTGCCATCCACAGCGCCGAGCAGAGGTCACGCCACTCCTATTTTTGAATCAACCAACAATTATTCTCAGTGTCGAATGAAGGATACGCCGTCCGATACACTATACGTTGCAGGAACGGAACGACGACAGCACAAACAGATTCCGAACCACTCCAGATTGAGTGACCCCTTACATGCCCAGCTGCTCATAAGGAAATACGTCTCCTATGCTGATGCATTGAAACTTGGCCCTAAACATCTCCTTCCAAACATCCCACCATCCCAGTATCTTCAGCGCTGATCGACAAATCTCAAGAGCCACCCTACGCCTTTCCAAAATGGGAGATGCTTTAGATGCGGTGACAAGGATCATACCAAAACACAGTGCCGGAATCCTATAAAATGCTTATATTGCGGTAAGTTTGGCACAAAGCACAATCGTGTAAGGCAAGATCCTTTACATTCTCAACTAAATCTTCGAGAAGGACTCCAGAAAAAATGCAAGTCACGCACTTTTCTTCATAAGGTAAGCAAAATTTTTTCCATGCTCCACCCCCTACCCCTCCAGCACATGGCTCAGGAGTGTGCAAAGCATTCATCACGATCACCACAAACATGGAGAAAACTGAGCTTTACCTTGAAAGGGCAGCTCATGTGGAAGCTTTTGGTCGACAAATCAAGGAAGACGATGTGCAGGAAGCTCTATCACGCAAAACTAACCCCGCAGGAACTTGGACAACAAGAAAACTAGGACATCCCAACTCATTCTTTATGGCCTGGCCTTCCAAAGACGACGTCCACAACCTCATGATAGGAGGCCGGATCAGGGGTAATGGCTTTTCATTGCAGGTGAGTCACTAGGATCAGTATAGGGGCAATATGCCACAGCAACTCAAGCTCAAGGTCAGTACTAGCCTTCTTAATCTCCCTTTGGTTTGTTGGAATTTCCATGTTGTAGCAACTATTGTGTCAAGCTTTGGTCTCCCCTACAGAGCAAGTAAAGCCTGCCTTATATGGGATGATCTTACATCCTTCGATCTAGATTTTTTTTATGATGATATTGAGGATGTTCCAGAGTCAGTTAATGTCACTATTGGGCCATTTACATATAATATTTAGATTCGGATTAATTATATCTCAGAGTAGGTTCCCCAAGGTTCTTCTTCTTCAACAAGAACTCTGGATAATGAGGAAGAAGACTGAAACTTTTGGTTTGGATCGGGCAACAACCCTCCATCACCGATATTAAGAAAATGATCAGTAATCCAACCATCCAATTCGACTACCAGGAGATAGGCTCCTCATCCCAGGATGGAGGACAGCCCAATGCTAGATCTAGTGCCTACTGAAAATAAGTTAACTCAAGTTCAAGCTGTGCCTAATGATATAAAATACCTTGGCTATCAGTGTTTTTTCAAGGTTACTTCTCCAGACCAGACCCATGGAGCTGGCCGACTTTCATCATACCTCCTGGTCTGAGTAGCTTAAGGCTAGGTAAGTCCAATTTGAATTCAAATTCAAACAACTATTTACTGTTCTATAATCAAGAAGGCAAGGCGATGGGACTTGACATCAAAGATGAGATCAGTGGCTACTCCTCTAAGGAACCCCAACAGTAGCCAATCTATTCTATAGTCCAGGTTCAATAAAGTTGAAACTAAAGGCCAGCTCACACTGCTAATGTCAAAGACCATGTCACACTATGGGACTCAAGTACCTCAGTCAATACCAATCAATATTATTTTCTCCAGGATACGATCAGAAATCAAAATGGTTGATGATCATCACCATACACGGTCTCACCATAACCATTCATCTTACAAGACAACAAGCAAAAAACATAAGGTCAACGTATCCACACCTAAACATAGTGCTCGCCTCCGAACCAAAAAGATCAAAACTCTTGGATTGATAGAGGAATCCTTAATGGAGGCTAACATTCTCTTTTTAAACTCTCTGACAGCAGCACAGATCACTGCAATGGGGAAGAACCGCGGTCTGATCAATAAAGAAAGCCACCTAGGGAATCCAATAGAGAAGCTAAAGGCAATGGAGAATCATCGTTGTGGGATATCCACTGATCATATTTTGGAAACACAGGCCAAATGAAAATTATCAAATCATCTTAGAACACCTGTCTCAGGCCTTATTGCGAATTCCACCCATCTTTTGTTGTAGTTTCTTTTTGCGTCTACTTTCAGACAGTTCTCTTTACATATATGGATATTACCCCTTCTAGAATCTCTGGAAAACTGCCAGGATTGATATATATGTTAACCATGCTTACTACTTGCCTCGGCCAGAATACTAACAGGATTTTCTTTTGCCATAAATGATTCTTAGTTGGAATACTCGAGGGACCAGTAAACCCAGTAAAAGAAGGGCCATCAGAGACATCATTAAAATATCAAAATGCCAAATAATTTATATCCAGAAAATAAAATAGGATCGAATGCACCAGAGCCTTCAAAAAAAGATTTGTAGAGTTAATTTTGGAGGATGGATGGCAAAAGATGCCGAAGGCTCAGCAGAAGACATTCTCACATGTTGGGATGACAGAATGTTCTCCAAATAGGAAAATACTCTATCTCCATTAAACTACTCTATAAAACCTCAGGATTTTCATGGATGCTCTCAAATATCCATGGCCCTCATAACGAGCAGGACCGTCATACACTATTTGCCGATCTTACCTTGCGGAGAGACAATAATGTTATTCCATGAATACTAATTGGGGACCTCAACGCAACAAGATTCTCATCGGATAGGAAAGGACCTACTTATTCAATAACTTTATGAACACTCATTCCTTGGTAGAGATGAAATTATCATGCAGGCAATACACTTGGTCTAACCAAAGGGATGATCCTTCAATGGCTATTCTTGACCGCTGTCTCACTTCAACTGATTGGTTATAGAAATTTTCTCTAACTAATCTCACAGCTATGGTCCGAATTACATCCGACCATACCCTCATATTACTTCAGCCAACCACTAGAATTCATGGTAAATCCAAATTCAACAAACCTTTTCGATTTGAAAATTTTTGGCTCAGAATTACAGGGTTTGATGATTTGATTCAAGAATGGTGGATGTCTGCTCCATGTTGTCGAGATCCAGCTACTAATATGGTTCTTAAGCTCCGATATCTTAGGTCCCAGCTTAGTTCATGGAACAGATTGAATGTCGGCAACATTCTTGTATAAAAAGAAGAATTAATGCAACAGATCGACCACCTAGATGTTGAGAACGAAAGGAGAACTCCAACCATATCTGAAGTTGAGAAATAGAAGAACCTGAAAATCAAATTAGACTCACTACTCACTCAAGAAGAAGTGCTATGGCGACAACGAGCAAGAGTTCACTAGCTTAATAGTGGAGATCGTAACACAAAATTCTTTCACCTATGGGCTAGCAACAGGAGGAGAAAAAAATCTCATCACAAACCTGTGTAATCAACAATTACTTGCATCCGATCAACAAAATATTCAGGATTGCTTCCGTCAGCATTTTAAGTTACCATTAGGCAATTGCACTCTGCCTCGTATTTTAGCAAATTGGGCTGCAATATATCCCAAAGGACCGTTGCCCCTTCAAGTCCTAGACGAACAATTTACTGAGTAGGAAATTAAGAACGCGATCTTTCGGTTGGCATCACAAAAGTCTCCCGATCCTGATGGGTTTTCATTTGATTTCTATAAACACTTTTGGCACATCATCAAAGATGATCTAATAAAGATATTTCAAAGCTTCTACAGTCACCATACCGATTTAGACAGACTCAACTTCTCACTCATACCAAAAAAGGAGGCTAATTGCACCGTCAAAGATTACAAGCCGATCAGTCTCATGAATGGCATCGTTAAAATTATCTCGCAAGCCAGTTAGAAAAACTCATTTCTTCCTCTCAATCTGCATTCATTCAAAGACGATCAATTTCGGACACTTTTGCGACAACAAATGAGATCATTTCGTAGTCCTTTCAATCGAAGCACAAAGGAATCATCCTAAAACTCGATTTTGAGAAGGCATTTGACAATGTAGCTTGACCTTTTCTCCTCGAATTACTTCATGCTCGTGGATTTGGAGAAAAATGGTGTAGATGGGTCAAAGATATTGTCACCACTGCCAAGTCATCCATCTTAATTAACGGTTCCATGGAAAAATTCTTTAACCATTGCAGAGGACTGAGACAAGGCGATCCGCCATCGCTCCAACTCTTTATCCTTGTCTCTGAATAGAATCTTCAAAGAAGCAACTTCCAACCACATGGTTAGTGGCATCGAAGGGAATGGAACCATTAACCACCATCACAATCTTCAATTTGCAGACGATACACTTATATTCAGTGGAGCATCCAAGGAAAATATCATCTCTTTGAAATTCGTACTCTATTCCTATGAACTTCTCTCTGAATTAAAAATCAATTTCAATAAATCTATGGTTGTAGGAGTTGGAATCTCTAACAATCATCGAGATCAGATTGCATCCATTCTTGGCTGCAAAATGGATGTTCTCCCGATTAATTATCTGGGACTACCGCTGCAATACGGGCGTTTGAAGCAAAATGACCGGGCACCACTCATTGAAAAAATCTTTAAAAAAATAGCAACATGGAAAGGCAAACTTCTCACCATTGCAGGAAGAATGACTCTGCTCCATTCGGTAATCACGCCTATCATATCCTATTGGATGTCTAATTTTCTTTTACCATCCGGCATTATCCGAAAAATAGACAGGCTGAGGCGGACTTTTTTATGGTCGGGGAAAGACAAAGCTAAACGGGGTCGGCATTTATTAAATTGGAGTTCAGTTTGTAGACCAAAATAGTTTGGTGGAATGGGCATCACCAATATCACTATATTAAACAAGGCACCATTCTGTAAATGGTTGTGGAAGCTGTTCGAGAATCATAGCTTGCCATGGCACCAACCGATCTCAACAATATATTATCACCACCGAGCCTTCAACATTTCATCCCATCAGCGCCCGTCGTCATTCTGGAAATCGATCTTGAACGTTGCAAATTTATTTTACAACTTCATCAAATTTAAACTCAGCAATGGATCAAATACCTTGTTCTGGCATGACACTTGGTTGCTTCCCTATCCTATAAAAGATCGATTTCCTTGCTTGTTTGCTCTTGCACTTTGACAAAAACTGCACGGTTGCTGAAGCATATAATCATTTCAGAAATTTCAACCACCGGCCACTCGCATCACCTACTCTCCTCAATAGGAGTCTTCAACATTTGAGGTACGAGATGTCCGCCTTAAATCTCTCCAATGATCAGGATACAATACAATGAAAATGGTTTCCCAAACAGCAGTTCTCAACAAAAAGACTATATAACTTTCTCTTGGATGGAGGAGTTAGATGGGAATCAGCAGTCCCAGAGATAGTTAAATTCTTCCTCTACCTCTGCATCAATGACCGAATTCTGACCAAATTTAATCTTGTTAAGAGAGGATGGAAGGGTGCAGATAGATGCTCGCTGTGTGACACCAACTCAGAAACAGTGGACCACCTCTTCCTCCAATATTTTTTCTCCAAAATAGTTTGGTCATTACTTTTACAGCAATTTCAGATCAATGATCTCCCACAAACTCAATTCTTGCTATGGAACTCTTGGAGACAAGAAGAGCACCTCTATCCACCTAAGGCAGGTCTCGACGCTCTCATTGCAACGATGATTTAGACGCTATTAAAGGAACGAAACAAAAGATGCTTCAAATTTCATGCTTTCCTACCAACCTTAGTAGCGAGGAACGTCGCCAAGCTATTTCTATCCTGGACTGAACGCATCCCAGCTCATAAAAATCCTACTATTAGTCCAATTTCCAGCTACATGAAGTTGCTACTCGAAATGCAGCGTCGCCCCAATTGAAAGCCAGCAATCAAGATTAGCTCTTTGGTTTTTAATTAGAAAGAACGGCTGTTGTATCCTTAACCATTCTGATTCTGTCTATTTCCTCTGGTGTTCTAACTAGGAGGAAAAGTTGACAACTTCTCCTACCTATAGATTATATTATAGCTAATGTATTGTACTTATTTATATTAATGATACGCCCATTGGGTTAGGTCTTCCCTAACTCATTTGCATTAAAAAAAAAAAAAATTTAAACACCTGGCTATCGAAAATTGTAGGCTTGTAGCACAACCAATAGCCCATTAGAGCTGTTCGGCCTGATCATACACTACTTAAAAAATGAAAAATTATCACACAAAGGTCCACATTTCGTACTTCTACAATAGAACATGACCTAAAGTTATGCCAAGACATTATTATTTCAGAGACTAATAGGAATTTGAGTAACATTAGTAAGGCTGCAACCCGATCAAGAGTGAAATAGAACTCACTTGGTTTTCTCTGTGGGTGAGTCGTAGAGGTGTCGATCAATCAGCTTTTGGATGACAAATCAGGTCGAGCTTGATGGGTTTGGTCCATCAACATTTGGGCCATCTTAAACACATTAGGTGGGGTTGGACCTAGTTTACTAGGAAATATGTAATCCAAACAAAACCTACTCACGTTACCGACTAAACAAAAACAAAACCTACCCTTTTTGTGCACCAGACCTGGCCTAACTGTGGGGAGTCAATGGTTGACATGTCTCGTGTTCAATTCCTCGGAACAGCCATTATTTAACTTGGTCTTTTACAATGGTTGTTGTAAAGTAAAAATGGTGGCTTTCATTTTATATTTCGGTTGCCATCATTTGAATAATAACATATTTTTAAGCTCATTTTTTCTTATCGCGTGAATGATGGATGATGCTGTTAGTTTACTATTATTAATTGTCTATGATCGGTGATTTAGTGTCTGCTGTCATTGTTTTAGCATCCATTTTTTCTGTCCGGAAAATGCAATATCCAGAATGGTCATTGTTTCCATTACACACTGCGGTGACATCTGTTATTAGGTTAAAAGCTTAATTTGTAGCAAGGATGTAATTTTTTGTACCCCAAAAAACAAAAAAAAGGGGTAATGCTAATTGATGCATCTTGTCATGCAGCCAAGACAAAGGCCTTGTATCTGGCCCCTACTCAATAGCGGTTTATGGGTATGGGCTACCGTCCGATAAGCTATCTAATAACTAGCCCACATGTTAAACCATAGGCTAATAAATAAATATACAAATTAGCTTATAACTCCATACGATGTATGAATTTTATTTTTTTTAAAAATATTTAATGCATCTAATTATAAAAAAATTATAAATTAAAGAGTTAACATAATATAAAAGACATAGGTGATATCAAGTGTTCTAAATGGAAATATAAAATCAGATTGTTTAAATAGCATGATAAAAAAAAATAACATAATTATTTTTATCTTTTAATGATATAAAAATTATTTTTTTAAAATAATATTTACAGCATCAGTTGTTTCAAAATTCTCATCATTAAGCAAAGCACCACCACTTATTTGCTTCCCATATATATTTCTTTTCTTCATAGTCTTGTCAATAACAGGGATTTCATTTTCATTTGCTTCAATCTGCAAAAAGAGGCTTAGTCATCAATTATTAAAATAAAATAGATAAATAAAATCATCCATATCTAAAAGAATAGAAATATATCACTCATAATGGGTTTTCCTTGATTTTTTTTGTCTTCTAATTCATTGCATGCATCATTTGAAATTATTTTAAGGATGGTATAGTTTTGTCATCCTTCTTTGAGATTATGTTCATCAACCTTAATTTGAAAGATATAACTTTTTCCTATAGATTTTTTTATTTCTAAGAGAAGAATAGAGTCATCATCTTTCTACCAAAAAAAAAATAAATAACTTGATATTAATCAATTGAATGAATAAAATATAAAATATATATTGTACATATATTTGAATGGCAAGCTCTTAACTACAAAACTATAATTTATATTATTAATATATAAAAATAATTTATTTAACTTATTAATATATATTCATGTCATTAAATAAGTAACACTATATATATATATATATATATATATATATATATATATATATATATATATATATATAATAACATATTTTATGAGATTGGTATGACTAAACCAAGTTCAATATAAAAATTAATAATTTAAAATTTAGCATCAATTTTTCAAAATCTCGTTAAATATGATATTATTTACTGGCATATTAGTTAAATGCCATAATAGTAGTTTTGGATTATGGCACTTTAAGTTATATACCGTAAAATATAAATTTATAATGATATTTATAATAAAGTATTGCTAATAACAAAAATAATTATTAAAAGATAGCAGTATTTTTAGCAAAATACAGTAAAAAAAATTTAGCGGCATATAATAAAAAATATCACCAACAATTTGCCGCAAAAAATTATTTTTGTTGTAGTATATTAACCATCGAGCAACTTTATCAAAAAGAATAAACAATACAAATTTTGTATAATTTTCAACATGAAATTATAATTGGTATCTAAAAAGGAAAAAAAAAAGAAAGAATAGAATCAAATTAAAATTTATTATAAGTAACAAATAAAAAATTACAATAGATATGAGTAAAAGATGTGATATTAAAATATGTAATATATAAATTTTCTTTTCCTTTCGTGATCTAAAGTATATATTTATTTTTTATCAATAAATTGTAATGTAAAACAAACCTTGGCATTGGGTGAAAATTAGTTATGCTGAAAAATTTAACTTGGGCAAATCAACTAAGAAGGTGGATAGGTTGTAGTCTGTTTTCACTTAAGACCATATCAATTGAAATGCAAATGGTAGTTGAAACAAAAAATTATACCTAGATAGAGATAGTTTGCAGTCTATTTTGACTTAGGAATATATCAATTGAAATGCAGATGGTAGTGGGAATAAAAAATTATAGCTGGATAGAGCTTAACCTGTGTTTGAGATTAAAATTTAAGATTTCTATGAAGATTGGTTGTGTTGAAAAGTTTAACTTGGGCAAATCCACTCAGAAGGTGGATAGATTGTAGTCTATTTTGACTTGGGAACGTATCAGTGGAAATGCATACATTGATATCAATCCTTAAATCCTTAACCTCCAAGTTAAGAGAGTGGTTCTAGCTATGGATGAGGAATTAGCTATAAGGATTATCGAATGTATCTCTCTATATCATCAAGCTTTTCTTTGTGAAAGCTTGTCATGAGGAACAAAAACTATATCATTTATCTTTTTACACTAAGCAAATTCGAGTATTGGTATGTATTTAGCTGAAACTCCTCTGGATTTGCTCATAACCAGTTGAAATGCATGTTTGGCTCTATTCTAATTGAAATCATTATCAATTGGGGGCATGTGGCACCATGTTTTCTCCATCACTTATTTATTTATAACATGATGATTAACATGTCAACTTATAACTTTTATAAGGTCAAATAATCCAAACATCACGAGGAACTAGTAATGAAAAGACTTATTGTTTGTTTCACGCTGTCCAAAATTGAGATGAAAGCTACCTCCAGACCTCCAACCCTATCCCCACCCCTCCCCCACCTCCAACTCTTCCTTGCCTACTCTACTGTTGCAGCTTAGCAGGCCCCGAGCTCTCCAGCCTTCGCCTTTGGCATGCTTATGCCTGCTACCATACCCTCCCCCTCAAGTCCCCTACTGCTTCCTCCATCTATTGCCACCTAGGAGGTCCCTGCCATCCCCAAGCTCCACTCTACCTCCACCACGTTCGTGCCTACGATCACACCCTCTCCATTTGCCCCACATTTGCTTCGGCCACCGTCAGCATCCGGATGCCCTCCTCCGAACCCAGCCCAATTATGAAGTGTAGGGCTGTCTAGCCATTCGCATCCTCCATGTTGGGGTCCCATTCGATGGACTCATCAACAAGGAAGGTCAATAGGGCAGTGGCTTTGCCCTTCCAGGCGATGGTCTACTAGGGGATCTCATACTCTGCCACCACATCGGCAACAATGGTCCTTCCAGACCCTACTCCCCTTCCCCCTCCTTCTGGTTCTCTGTTCTCCCCTTCCCAAAACCACATACGTCAAATAAAGGCCCAGCTAGAATTAGGATCAAGTTTGACTGGGGATGCTGGGCTTATGGAGGACGTCGTAGCCGCCCCTTCTGTAGTCGAATGGCTCGGGCTATCCCTTAGGCACCGGCAAAGAGGGGCCGAAAGGGTGATGGATGATCCAAACAATTTTGAAGATCTGAGGTGCCTTCACCTCCTCTTCCACAATGGACGGTGCAAGAAGGACGCGGCAGATGATGTTGACAGAGTAGGATGGAAGGGGTGATGGGTGATCCAGATGGTTTCGAAGATCTAGGTTGGCCCTGCCTTCCCTTCCACGATGGATGGTGTAAGAGGAACACGATAGACGGTGGGAGGGGGACGAAGCATGGATACATGGCTGATGGTGGTTGAAAAAAACTACATATGCGGTGGATGAAGGCTGGAGCCTCCATTTTAATATATATAATATGGATGTACAATTTGGTTATTGCATCTAAAATTCAACTCAGTAGGAAAGGTTTTGCATGAGTAGAGTACAATACTGCTGAAACTAATTACTAACTAGTCAAAGATCTGTGCATTGCATGGGACAGATAATTAAAAATTATAATTATTAATTTTTTTTAATAATAAATATTTATAATAGATATTTTTTTTAATTTTTTTAATATTTTATTTTATTTTATTTATATATATTATAATTTTTTATTATTTTATAAAATAATATATTATTATTATTATTATTATTATTATTATTATTATTTTGTTCTCATGCCTTCTACGTGCCTGTCGGCGCCTTCGCACCCCCCAGGTCGTTCCACCATGGCTCTCATTTTCTTTTTGTTCTCATACCTACGTCGATCCCTGATCGCACCTCTTCTCCTTCTCTTCTTCTTATACCTTCTCCATGCTTGCCGGTACCACCCCACCACCCTACCGTCCTACCACTACTTCCTTTTGTTCTCGATAAATATCAATTTCGATCGCACCTTCCGATGTCCCTATCGGTACCGCTGCCCTCGACGCCACCACTAATAAAAGAGAAAAAATATTATTAGAAATTAGAAATATATTATTTTTTAAAAAATAATAAAAATATTATTTTTTAAAAAATAAGTTAGTATATTATTATTTTTAAAATTAAAAATGATATATTATTTTTTTAAAATAATAATAAATTAATATTTTAAAAATATTATTATTAATTTTATAATATTTTATTTTTAAAATAATATTTTTTTTCTAAAATGCCGCTTTCATCTCTTATCCCTCCTATACTTTTATTTTTAAAATATTTTTTTCTAATTTTTTTATAATACTACTTTATTATTATTTAAAAATAATATTTTAAATTATAATAGTAAAATAATATTATTTTTTTTCTCCTCTTTTCTAAATATTTTTTTTCTTTTCTTTTTTTTCTTTTCTTCTTGTCCCCCTTCCTCCCATCGCCTCTCCCCCATCCTTTGCCCCCACCGTGTGAGGTTCAGGTCATAGCCATCCATACCGCCCCACCGCCATCCACATGACCACCAAACCCCCTCTCCCTCTCCTCTGGCTCCAGCATCTTCCTCTCATCTCCTCTTTCGACCAAAACCCTAAGATGCCTCCGGCTCTACCAGCACTAATCCCCCTCTCATCCCTTCCCCCGACTCCAGTGGCAACAACCAAAATCCTAAGATGCCACCCACAAATCCTGCACCCGTCGCCACCCTCCAAAAGTACTATTTTTTCTACGACCACTACAAGCCCTTCTAGAACTGCCCCATCATAGACGGCGACCTCTTCTCCAACTGCAAAACCCTCCCCCTATGTGAGCTCAAAAGTGGCACTCCTAAGTCTTGAAAACATAAAAAGATAGATCATGAAAAGACGGGAGCAAGTCGGAAGAAAAATCAGCCTGGATAGCAAAGTTCAGAAACTAGACCGATTCATCCTGAGACTGAGCCGGTTAAGTTGAAAACTGAATCGGCTCAGTCCATCTCTGGATCGACCATATCTTAGAGGAAAATTAAGATAGAAAGCAGCATTTTCGCGCTATTGGCACAGTACACAACTAGGTCCGCTCAGATTGAGCCGACCTAGTCACAGGTTAGTCAGCCTAGTCTGAAACTAGGTCGACTTAGTTTTTGAGAATTTGTTTTATATACGTAGGTTGTTTGGATTTTGGAAAGCTTTTCTATAAACTAGGTCGGCTCAATTTTTGAGGATTTGTTTTGTGTATGTAGGTTGTTTGGATCTTAGGAAGCTTTTCTATGAGCTTAGGGCTTGACCCATAAATACTGAAAATAGATTAAGATTGTATATGATGCTGAATTCATTGAATAAAGCTCTTTTCTTTCGAAAAACTCTTGTGCTCACTTTCTCTTTTTTTTTTGAATCCATTATTTTGCTTCCGCGTTGATCTTAGAAGATTGTTTCTTGTTGCTTGGCTAATCACCAGTAGCCACGCCCATCCGAGAGAGGATAGTTTATCCCAATAATTGATATCAGAGTGGTGTTGCATGGAAGAAAGGAAGACACCTAGGGTTATTACATCCAAGATCTGTTGCATCAGGTTTTATCCAAAATCTTTTTGTTTCTTCGTTGTTTGTCTCTACATTAAGGTGGAGATTGGTTACACAAAGGGATGGTGATACATACGGTTGAAAAGAGGAACTAGGATGTTTAGATCTTCTTTGAAGGATAGTGTTACTGGTGTGTGATCGAAGAAGGATGTTAGGAATCTATTCTTAACTTGTTTGAAGTCACGGGATCGAGTGGATTCAAGATGGATTTCGAGAAGTTTGATGGCAAGAGGAACTTTATCCTATGGCAGCAAATGATAAAGGACTTATTGGTTCAGCAAAGGATCTACAAGATCTTGACAAGAGAAAAATCGAAAAAGATCAGTGCTGAGGATTGAAAAAAGTTGGAGAAAATTACTTTCAGCACAATCCAGATGTGCTTGGCCAATCAAGTTTTGTCCGAGGTTTGCACAGAGACTACGACAAAGAGGCTCTGGACGAGACTAGAGAATACATGCATGGAAAAGAACATGATGAACAAGTTGTGATTGAAGAAACAGCTATATAATCTGAGGATGTCCGAAGGCGAAGATCTTATTGCACATATCCAAAAGTTTAATCAGGTATGTTCTGAAGTGATGAGTTTGGATGTGAAGATCAACGAGGAGGATCGGGCGTTGCTGCTATTATGTTCTCTCACAGGTTCATATGATGGTTCATAATAACTTTAGTTTATGAAAAGAAGATCCTAAACTATGAAGAGGTTGTTGGTGTGCTCAGATCAAATGAGCAAAGGAAGAAGATCTACAAGGAAGACCCTAATTCTGAGATCTTAGCTGTGAATGAAAGATATGAAAGATCAAAGAAGAAGACAAGAGGAAAATCCAAGGATAGATCGAAATCTCAAGATCAGAGGAAGACATTAAAATGTTATAAATGACATCAGTCGGGACACCTGAGGAGAGATTGTCCTCTTTTGAGATCAAAAAAAGGGAAGGCCAGTAAGAAAGATGATACAGTTTCTATGAGTAGTGGAGAAGACCCGTTAGTTATATCAGATGGGTTCACAAAGTGCGATACTATATGGATATTGAATTCAGTATGCTCGCACCATTATATTTCTCATCGAGAGTCGTTTGCTACCTACTAAAAGATCGATGGTGGAATTATCCATCTTGGTGATGATCATCCATGCAAAGTAGCTAAAGTTAGCTCTATCAGGATGAGGATGTACAATAAAATTATTGGTATATTATTAAATATCAAACATGTACTAAAGTTGAAAAAGAATTTGATTTCTTTGGGCTACTTAGAAGAGCAGGATTATACTTTTAGTAGCCAGACTGGGAGTGGATGTTTGAAAATTTCTAAAGAAGCTTTGGTGGTGATGAGAGATAAAAGATTGAGCAACAATCTTTATAGAATGGAAGGCTTAGTGGTGAATGATAGTGTAAAGGTGTTAGCAATGGCACAGGAGTAGTAGATTTTATATCGACTATAGCACTATCAGATGGGTCATATGGGTGACCATGGGCTTACTGAACTTAGCAGAAGAGGTATGATCACTGCCTTGAAGAAGAAGGGCATAAATTTGTGAGAGCCGTGTATCTTTGGCAAACAGCATAGGATAAAGTTTGCCAAAAGTACTAAGTATAGTGAAGGAGTGTTGGATTTAATGCACTCGAATGTGTGGGGACCAGCTCCTGTATCAGCTAGAGGTGGGATAAGATATTTTATTACTCTCATTGATGATTTTTCAAGAAAGATGTTGATTTATCTGATTAAAAAAAATCAAAGATATTTACCTAGTTCAGAGCCTGGAGAGCTAAATTAGAGAAGTCTGAAAGACAAGTGAAGTGTCTGAGGTCGGACAATGGAGGAAAGTATACTAGTCTAAAGTTCAGGAGGTATTGTGAGAAAAATTACATCAAACGTCATTATATGGTGAAGATGACTCTCCAGTAGAATGGTGTCGCAAAGAAAATGAACCAAACATTGATGGAGAAGGCATGGAGTTTGAGGTTGTAGAGATCACTTCCAAAATCATTTTGGGATGATGCCTTAATTTTTTCTTATTTTCTGATGAACAGATCTCCACATCGTAAGCTAAACGAACGCATTCTAGAGGAGGTCTAGAGTAGGAAGAAGGTAGAGCTTGACTACCTGAAGATCTTCGGTTGCCCGGCCTATGCACATGTGGAGGCAATCAAGATGAGCAAATTGGATCTAAAATCTTAAATGATGATATCATAGGATATCCACATGGAGTCAAGGGATATCTACTGTGGGACTCTCAGGCACAGAAGTCAGTGATCAATAGGGATGTTATCTTTAATGAGAAGAGCATCTTAAGAAGGTCTGAGATAGATGGAACTAGGAAGACAAAGATGAATAGTAGTGGCTAATCTGAGATAGATGACATGCAGTCTAAATTCACGTATAGGAGTGTTCCTATTGAGGTGGAGTTGGGTAGGAGAAAAGATACTCAAATAAAAGTTTGGCATGAAGTGCCAGCAGTTCAGATGAATGTGCAAGATTAGCCACAGACATCAGACAGAGATGTGCTAGTAGGAGTGGCTTTGCACAAACCCCAGCATACCATCAGGAGACCAGTTAGATATGGCATTAATGAGGTTATCTCCTATGCACTTATCACTGCTAATGAAAATCCAGAAAATTATGCAAAGACTATGAAGAGTGAGGATCATGATTCATGGATGCAGGCCATGATGGAGGAGATAAAATCATTTGAAAAGAATCAAACATAGTAGCTAGTGGATCTTTCAGAAGGTGCTCGATCTATTGGCTCAAAGTGGGTATTCATAAAAAAAGAGGCACCTTCAGAACAAGATGGAGTCAGATTCAAAGCAAAACTGGTAGCACAGAGATACTCACAAAGAAAAAAAATTGACTACATAAAAATTTTCTCTTCTATGGTGTGTCATACATCTATTCGAGTTTTACTGTCACTGATGGCATAGTATAACATAGAGTTGAAATAGATGGATGTGAAGACGGTCTTCCTTCATGGCACATTAGAGAAAAGAATCTACATGAAACAGCCAAATGGTTTCATGGAGACTGGATAGGAAGAAAATGTGTGTTTACTCACAAGATCTTTGTATGGCTTAAAATAGTCTCCTCGTCAGTGGTATCGAAAATTTGATAGTTTTATTTTGAGCCTGAGTTTCAGTAGATGTGAACATGATTGCTGTGTCTACGTTAAAAATGTAGATGAGAAGGATGCTCTGTATCTGCTACTGTATGTAGATGATATGCTTATAGTCAGTAAAAGCATGAAAGCTGTGAAAATGCTAAAAAGAACATTATCATCTGAGTTTGAGATGAACAATCTGGGTCCAACTGAAAAAATCCTTGGAATGAAGATTTATAGAGATAGGTGCAAAGGAGTACTCCATTTATCATAAGAAAGATATGTCCAGAAAGTTTTAGAAAGGTTTGGGATGGAGAAGGCCAAACCTACAGAGACGCCATTACTGAGCTATATCTCTCTCTCTCTAAGTTACAAAGCTCCCAATCAAAAGAGAAGAGAGAATATATGGAAAGAGTTTCTTATGCGAATGCTGTAGGCAGTGTGATATACACTATGGTATGCTGTAGATTAGATATAGCACATGCAATGAGCACGGTTAGTAGATACATAGCTAATCCTGAAAAGAAATACTGAAAAGCATTGAAATGGATATTACGATATCTGCATGGAATAAAAGATTATGGTTTAGTATTTGGTGGATAGTCAGGAGGATTTGAAAATAGAGGTTTGAGTCCTCTAGAAGGATTTGTAGATACAAATTATGCAGGAGATCTTGATACAAGAATGTTTACTACTGGATACATTTTCTACATGTATAGTGAATCAATATCTTGGAGATCAATCCTTCAGTCAATTATGGTCTTATCTATCATAGAGGTCGAGTATATTAGAATAACTGAGGCTGCAAAGAAAGCTCTTTGACTTAAGAGGCTGATTATTGAGTTGAGGATGGAGTAGAGCAAGATTATATTGTTCAGTGATAGTTAGAGTGCTCTGCTGTTGGCATAGAATCCTGTCTATCATGTGCGCACAAAGCATATAGACGTGAGGTACCATAGGATCAAAGAGCTGATGGAGGAAGATGAAGTAAAACTGATAAAAATTCATACCAAAGTCTGATGCACTCACGAAGATAGCTTTCAAATTTATGTGGCAAGGATGGGTTTGCTGAGAAGAGATGAGTTCATAAAGACTTAGAAGCACCAAGATGGAGAATGTGAGCTCAAAAGTAGTGCTCCCAAGTCTTAAAAATATGAAAAGATAGGTCATGAAAAGACGAAAGCAAGTTGGAAGCAAAATCAGCTTAGATAGCAAAGTTTAGAAACTAGACCGGCTTACCTTAAGACTGAGCCGGCTAAGTTGGAAACTGGGTCGGCTTAGTTTAGGACTAGATCAGCTATGTCTCAAAAAAAAATTTAGATAGAAAGTAGCATTTTTGGGCTGTTGGCACGATACACAACTGGATCGGCTCAGTCTCAGACTGAGCCGACCTAGTCGTAGATTAGCTGGCCCAGTCTAAAACTAGACTGGCTCAGTTTTTGTGGATTTATTTTATGTACGTAGGTTATTTAGATTTTGAAAAATTTTTCTATGAGCTTGGAGCTTGATTCTTTTGTAAAGTATAAATACTGAAAATAGATCAAAATTATATACGATACTAAATTCATTGAATAAAGTTCTTTTCTTCCAAAAAAACTCTTGTACTTTCTCTCTCTTTTCTCTTGAATCCATTATTTTGCTTCCTTGTTGATCCTAGAAGATTGTTCCTTGTTACTTGGCTAATCACCAACGGCCACGTCGGTCCGAGAGAGAATAGTTTATCCCAACATCCTATCCTCCGCCACCTCCCCACCCTCGCATCGTCCCCCACCACCGTCGACTTCCATGACTAGGACTCTGATTACCCCTCCTCCGCAGCCGTGCCTCCCCCCTCCCTCGTCGCCACCGACCATCGCTTATCCCTCCTTGCCTACTACATCCTCGACACCCTCCGCCGACACCACCATTGGTGCCCTCCAATCCTCTCTGATCTCTGCAAGCTTCGTCACGTCACCCTGACCTTGTAGCTAGATGAGGTCCTCCATGCCCATCTCATGCTCGACCCTACCATTTCCATCCACTTCTTTTATTGGCTCGATATTTCCCTCGTTGAGCACATTCTGGCTCAAGTTCAATATACCCAAACCCCAGCTACTGATGATCTCTGTAGGAATCCATCCGGAGATCAGGTTTCCATCTAGATACAGAGAAAAATTCAATAATGGGAGGCTTGAACGGCCAAATAGAATGCATTAGGTTTTGTAACCACATGCGGCTTGCTCCTTTGAAACCCTCCGTGCGATGCATTTTTTTAGATACACGTGGTACAACAAAGTGCATGTGAGAAACTAAATTAGCAGCACCATAATACTCCTTTAAAATATATTAGTATTATTATTATATATAGAGAAAGATAGACTGAGCTTCGGACAATCGGAGCCTACTCGATATCCGATCGAATTCTCGACCGATGGATCAACACGCATCTCCATACAAAAAAATAGGTGCCACTTGAAAAGGTGCAACTTTGGGGCTGAAAAAAATACCTAGCCTGAGAAAAAAAATGCCTGTAGATGCCTTCAAGCTGAAAAAAATTAAAAAAAAATCTAAAAAAAAAGTTGCTTGAAAAAAAAAAAGAAGGCGCCTTTCTCAGTGGCACCTAAAACACTTTTTTTCCTTCAGATGGCCTATTTTTTAAAAAAATTATAATTTTTTTTTTACCTGAGGCATCTATTTTTTTTAAGGCACAGTCAGTCACCTATTTTTTTCAATCCTGAAGGTGCATCTTTTTAGACGGTGCCTATTATTTTGGCATGGAGATGTGCGCTGATCCATCAATCGAAGATCCGATCGAATATCGACTGAACTCCGATCGATCGAAGTTCAGTCCATCTTTATATATATATATATATATATAAGTTGATTGAATTTCGATTGACCGAATTTCAATCTATATCTAGTCGGATCTCTGACTGTCGAATCAGCGCGCATCTACGTGCACATGCCTAAAAAGATATGCTAGCTGAAAAAAAATAATTGCACGTGCCTGAAAAAAATTTAGAAAAAAAAATAATAAGCCTATTGTTTTTTTCAAATAGCAGTTTTGTTATTTTTTTTCTAAATTTTTTTCAGATGCATGCACATCTATTTTTTTCAACTGACACATTTTTTTCAAGCACGTACGTTTTTTTAAGCACGTGCGTGCAGATGCGCGTTGATCTGATGGTCGAAAATCCAATCGGATATAAACTAAAATTCGAATCTAATCCATCTATCTATATATATATATATATATATATATAATTAGCTGGTTTAAGAGATTTAACGGCTACGATGGAGCCCCAAGTTTTGCATCCCGAGATTGCAATGCGTCTGGAAATGTTGGCATGCTCCGTTCCCAGGTTCGCGGAGGCAACAGAAATCCACCACAATGACAACGATTATTATAGTACATTGAGAGCTGACTACTCTCTCTCTTCGCCCCTTCCCCGGTCCATCCAAAAATCCCCGCGGCACATTATCCCCCAACTGATCAACATCACATCCCTCCGATATGAGCCAATATTTGACCACTATCATCACCCCTTTTCCTTTTATATAATAAAATTGTAGACACAGCCCTCAAATATTTGTTTGCCAGCTAGCACCCAAAAAGCGAAAAAAATCCCAGAATTACACACCCAGCCCTTTTGCTCCGAGAGCGCATATTACTCGCTTCCAGAACATGGTAGAGAGAACGATTGCATAAACCTATTTACTCCTATTTTGATCCAACTAGACAAAACACAACCTAAAAGGGAAAGAGACGAAATAGCTCAAATACATGATAAAAAATACCAAACCGTTCTTCCTCCAGAGTGCCAACTTTACAATTCACATTCCTTCAATTTCCTTCGCTCTCGGCTCAAAAGCCAAAATTCTCCTCTGCAGGGATTGCAAGCAAAAGCAAGGAGGGCGAGCATCACAACATGCCAAGTACCCCAATAGCAAGATAAGTAATTACAATATCACCACCATCTATTAACTTAAAAAAAAAAGGAAAAAAAAAAAAACTCTTTCCAGTTCTCTTTTGCTTCCTTCTCTTCTTCTGCACCAGAGAGAAGACAAAAAAAAAAGAACAGGTCGGAGAGTGGGCCAGAGTGGTGGGGCATGTTAGCCTAGTGCTAGGAATGGACTAAGATGCCCGAACAGGAAAGGGACAGCAGGAGCAGCGCCGCCTCCGCCTCCTCCTTGCCGGCGCCTGCCTTCCGGGCAGCTGCATCGCCGAAGCCTTCAACTCCCTGCTCCCCGGCTTCTGGAGCTCCAAAAGCAGCAGCAGCATCCTCTCCTGCTTCTCCTTCTGCCTCCGTCTCAACTCCTCCCTCCCACCACCTCCAAAGAAGACCATCGCGTTCTCATTGCTTCCATTTAATGGTAGTCGAAGTAGCAGTGAAGAGTAGCAGTCTTAGCCTTCCGATGCTTTCAGCACCTTCTTCTCCATTGATTTCAGCTTTTCTCCCTCTTCCGGTACCTGATCCCACATGCATTGCACAGAGACTGCAATTTGCACCAAAAAGATCCCAAATAAATCACAAAATAACATTAACATACGACTAACGATATGTATTAATTTTATAGAGCAAAAAAAGGGGGAGAATACAGTAGCATTGATCGATATGAATTTTTTTGTCGCTAACCCTAACGTCAAAAGAATCCCACCAAGAGCCAAATAACCGGATCAAACCCCAAGAATTTGATAAAAATAACAGATCTGGGACATGGAATTCTCAAATAGTGATTTATATACGAGAAATCATCAAAACACCCACAAGAAAGAGAAATATATAACAAAACATCAAAACAATAATAAAGAAAACGGAAAATTTTCGGACTAGTGATCTGAATACACATAGCTACCAAGATGCTGACAAGAAAGACGAATTAAAGCATCCATCACGATAATATGAAATCTGGAAAAGAATGGTAAGAAGATCTAACAAAAATAAGAGATAAAAAGAAACAGAGGTGGTGGGATAAGAGGAACAGGAGCAGGGAAAGGACCCTGGGGCCGTTGGGGCCGCTCCGCCAGAGCGGGGTCTGAGAGGTACGGCATTCCGTGCACACCCTGATTGGATCAAGCGAGCCCATCGCCGCTTCCACCACCACCGCCACCGCCGACCCCGAGTTCTTCTTGGGTTCTTTCACTCTCCTCCTCCTCCGAGCATAGCGCTTGAAAACCTCCATGCGATCGTAGCCGACAATCGTGCTGGCCCGGCGGAGGTGGTCCAACCGAAGTCACCAATTGCGTAACGAAGGCTTCTCTGACGCCGGCGAGATCATTGACGGAAAATCCCAGGGTGAAAACCAGAGCAATGAGAGAAGAGGGGACAAGGGGGGTTTATGTCACCTTCGAGCCTTCGCTTCGCACGTGCCAACTCTATGGCGGCAACTATTCTTATTTTATAATTGTATGTAAATCCGGGATATGGTCACCTACCAGCGAGAGCAAATTTTCCCGTTTCGTCGGTTTGAGTACGAACGCGACGGCACCTGATCGGAGAGAGGAAGCGACGTAACCTTTCTCAGCGGGTTAGCAGAGTGTATTTCATTATTTTCGTAGGCACGTGCAGAAGGCCATTGGCGGCGGATAAAAAATTTTTCAAAGCTGTCCACTTTATAAATCTAATAAAACTTTTTTCCACCTCTACGAAGAATTATTTATTTAAATAAATTACTGGAGAAAGTTTCTATGGTATCGATACAAAGATTTAATGATCGAACGGTGAGATTTCCTTTTCGTTTTGATCTATAAAAAGAGACTTATAATCAATAGTTACAGATTAATGACGAAGAAAAGCCCTAGGAGGCATGGTTGGTGCTGGAGACCGGAGAATTGGGCGAGAGGCCGGTTCGGATCCGTGAGAAGACAAAAAAGGAAAGGCAGCTCGGTAAATGATGGGTCGTACAGGATCATCAGAACGTGGGGAACAGTGGAAATGCGTCTTGGGAAAGAACCTGAGGTGAATAACTATAAATGATTAGTTATTAAATAACCAAAAGATAAAAAGGAACTGGTAAATTCCCTTTCTTTTTCTTCTGGTTAATTTTTTTTTTTTCCAGCTAAAGTATTGAGAAGGAAAATTTGGTGATTTATTATTAGTATTTGTGAGATTAAAGAGTAAAAAGGGATTCAGGATTGCGGATGGGAAACTGGATTCCCTTTGCCATGTCCACTGAATAAAGAGGCAAAGCTACTGATATCTTTTGCAAGAAGACTCCACTGTGTGTCATCTATAAGCTCTAACAGCAGCTTATGCCAAAACTCATATATATATTGTGAAAGAATAAAACAGTTGTTCATTCTAATGATTTTATGTGGATGAATTATCCTTCTATTCTTGTTCAATTAAAAAATATTTTGTTTTTCAATATAATAAATTATGTTTAAAATAAATGAATTTAAACCATCTGATTCATCAATATACATACATACATACATATACATACATACATATACATACATACATACATACATATATATATATATATATATGCTCTACGTACAAGCTATGCATCAAATTCTCTCAAATATCTAAGTTAAGATGATATACTTATAAATTATAAAATAAATTGATGCATGAATCAAGATTTCAAAAATATTATTATATATATATTTGAGATATTTTAGAATATATTTTTGATACTTCAACTCTCTGTTTTTTTTTTTGTTTTCCCAGCATCAATATTAAATAACCATGGCGTCCTTATTTGCACCACACATGCATTGTTCACACCCACGGTACTAGAAATTATAGGCATAAATGGATAGACTAATTTAACTGGTATTTTATTTTTATATTTTATTTGGAGTGGTGGGATGGGCCTGCTTTTTCCAAAATTCAAAAACTCATTCCAAATGAATAAGCCAGCTTATCAATACACAATGCATGTACGTACAAACTAGGATTTTGGATATAATATTTGCTTGCATTTAAGTTTTAGATATGCTTATAGCCTTTATTACATTCACAGCCCCTAGTTCTAGAAATATGTGATGCATATGACACGAAACTTCCGTAACTCAAAAATTTACATATTCCTGTTCTATATATTTTAAAAATTATGCAACTAGTAATACATTTTGTTTACCAAAAAAAGTAGTGATGAATTTTTAATTGGGCAGTTGCCTGCTTTTGCTTCGATCCTAGAGCAAAAATTAGGCTAAAAGAATATTATTGGAGATGAAAATAACTGTAAAGTTATAAAGATAGACAGATAAGGCCAGCTGAGTTTTCACTAATTACTGTCAATTTAAAATTCAAAAGCTTTTATTTCTATCTCACTGCAAAAACCAAAGAAAAATTGAAGTTTAGCCACCCATTTACATCACTCGCAATCTTCAATCAAAAAAGAATTACTCATACAATGGAGGGAGCCATGTGGGATAGTTTGGTAAAATATTTACGTTCACCAAGGCCAGAAAGGAAGGTGCAACTTCTGTGTCCACTGAAAATTATTTTCTTTTCTAATTCAACAAGCATAATTATTTATGATACAAAGGCAAATTTAAAGAGCAATACTAGAAGAGGCATGAAGATGTTCATGCTAGAAAGGACTTAAGAGTTGGCATCCTAGAACGGCAAAACAAGTTCCATCCATAGCTACATGCTACTACGGTAGGCAAGCTTCATTATCTGCTAATGCTAAGTTTATTTCGCTCAAAAATCATTATATATATATATAGAGAGAGAGAGAGAGAGAGAGATAAAAGATCTCCAAATACTAAACCATCAGGTAATTAGAAACCTGTCCCATTTCTTCAACACCTGCAACCAGCCAACCACCAACTGGGTGAGAAACTCTTTGCCAACTCGACCACTGGCATCGTCACACGCCACCCTGTCTGTCTTCGCTGCTAACCCCTCCGATGTCAAGCATGTGGTCTAGACCAACTTCCACAACGATCCTAGAAGAGCCGACATTTTCAGCCATGAAAACTTGGGTCCTTGATTACGATAGAGATGGATCATGGCAGTGATGCAACGGCAGTGATACACTAGTTGGGCAAGGGGCCGACGATAGGCAGGCAATCAAACGGTGCAGACCCAGATCAAAAATAAGAAGAAGGAGAGAAGGTAAATATAGCTTTTTAAAATAGGAGATAGATTTTGAGCTGATTGCAATTGAACTTGATTGCTTCACGAACTAATCGCTATCATTAGCTTTTCATTTCAAAATTTAGAAAAAAAAAAAAAAAATCAAATTACATGCCGTACGAATTCCACCGGAGCACAATAGCAGAATCTGAAAATTATTTGTAGTTTTTATCGGTGAGCATCATCAACTGTCTGCCAAATCCCCTTGGAATCCCGAGATGCCATGACCAAAACCTAGGATGTCGCTTGAGCGCCAGATTTGTATATTTTTTTGGATATGAACGGGGAGAATGCGTGCCACGAGAAGAAATTAGGAGAGAGTCCGACGATTATTATCATCGAAAATTCGTGGAAAAATTGTGAGAAATGCTTGGTTAAAAGCATCTCGTGTCATATGTGAAACATCACAACCATCTGAATGAATGCAAGAGATCGTGGAGGTATTTGGTTTAGAATTGAAAACCGAATAAAAATCAAAATGGATTAGGATTAGAATTGAAATTGGAATGACGAAGCATTTGGTTTATAATCAAAATCAAAATAAAAATTTAAATCATGAGAAAAAAGTAGAAATTTAATTATAAATAGATTGAATAATTTTTATTTTTTTTTAAAATTAAAATCGGGATGAAGTAAATAATTGAAATGAGTGTCATTTATTTTCATTCCGATTTGAGATCCCAACTTCTTTCAACCAAACACCTCCGATATGAAAAGTGACGTATTGGGCACTCAATTTATATTAAATTGAGTGATGAAAGCTTCGGGTATGTTAAAATGACAAGCTACCTCATACCTAGATGCCGATGATAAGTTTGATGATTTGGATGTGGATGCTAAAAAATTGGCATGGCGTGTCTAGCTTAAACTACTACAACATCCTGCTTACACCAATTGATGTGATGCATGGATGAACAAAGCTACACATGGGCACTCAATTTATGTAGATTGAATTATATGAAAATTTACATTTGCCAATCAACCTCATCAACACCAACGCACCAAATCGGCAACTGAACGATTGATTGAAGTGTTTTGTTCCACAAATGAAAAATTTTACCGGCCCGCTAGCCTACCAGTCATCAACGGGTTTGCCCAAACAATATATTAGAATTGTCTACTACTGCCACAACGACGATTTGGGATGCATCTTTGTACGGTGGCATGTACGAAGCTTTTTGGTCTTCCATACCACCCCGCTCATCAACAAACTTGTTTAGATTTCAAAATTGAACTTGTACCGTTTCTCCCAAGAAGTTTAATAGAGGCATCTAGTGTAGGATGTTCCTACTTCCTTTAAAAGAGTCTCCAATTTAAAATGCCACGTTGCTCGATTCAAATCTGACTAAGTGCATTAAAAATCTTATAGATTTAAATTTAAGAGAAAATGATAGTGACACCCGTTGGACATTTTCAAAGACACCTCCGAATTCAAAGAAATTTCAATCCAGTCTTTGTGGTAGCTAAATTATTCCTAATTACTCCCGTCATTCATTGCCGACATCACGTGACCACTGCATAGTAACCTAGAATTATATTAAGATTAAAATATCTTCGATATCCATTATTTATGGGGTGAAATCTTTGCACATATCTAAAACAAATATTTAGTATATAATCTAGATCACCAATAACAGAGATCTCAAACAACTTCCAACACCTTTGTTCATATAGATCTTAAAGCATCCTTAGCATATAATCTATAACTAAGGATTGCCCATCACATAAATCTCAGAGCATTTCGAACATCTTCATTCATCTATTCATATAAATCTCGAAGCATACTTAGTATATATTCTATAGTTGCTATGCAAATCTCAAAACATTGTTGATTTATTTGTTTGCATGAATCTCAAAGCATGCGTACTTATAGATTTCACAATCTACTTCATTCATTCATCTGATCGATAATTAAAGAACATCAAGCAAACAAATCTCAAGGCTCCCCAAACTGCTTCATTCATCTCTCTGTATGGATCTCAAAGCACTCTTAACAGTCTATAGTTAATGATCACCCATTGTATATATCTCCACTCGAAATCCCATTATTTACTTACCACATAGATTTCAAAGCATTTTTAGTATAAGATCCATAGTTAAAGATCACCCATATTATAGATTTTAAAGCACTCCAAATATCTGCAACCTACATAGCTTTCAAAATATTTGTGGTATATGGCTCATAGTAAAGAATCATCTATCATGCAGATTTTAAAGCAATTCAACCTCTTCATTCGTTGAAATGGCAAGGGTATTTTGATTGTTTGTAATAGTAGACTAATACCATGTACCGGTTGGGGAGTCGAAGCATCAGCTTGGAACGAAGACTTTTAAAAATTGAGAAGATGTCTCCGGAGAGATTCAAAGATGAGGAATTGTCATTATCATTTTTTTAAAAATAATTTTAAAATGCTAATGTCAAATGAATTTGTCCTAATCTTGTTGAAGAGAGCATGCGGGGCATGACCACGTGGACAGGTCCGGTTGTCGGTTGTCCCCGCCCACCGGGAACCAGACGCACCGACCCACTCTCCTTTTCCCAGGGACGGGCATTATTGATGTTCTATTAACCGACCGATGGAACGTTGCCGACATTTGTTGCTTTGCTATATTCCTAACTCCACCAAAGAGAATGGAGATTATGTACGGTGAAAGCGAGTGCCTCCTGTTAGAAAGAGTCGCGCATCGCTAGGCCCAGCTAGATGCTGCCCTTTAAATTTCGCTCCGATGATTTTCTAATTATTCATCAAGATCTCAGAAAAAAACCATCAACGTTCGATTTATATGAGTGTAACTAATCCCACGTGGACACGTAATCTTTTTCCATTGACGTGGCAACACATGATTGGTGGTGCGTGGGGCGCCCTATATCATTCGTCCAATGTACGACCAATCCTAATAAGTGTATATATGCACACATGTAAGCGCGGTGATTTTGTCTAAATAAAGGCGGTTACGTTTAGCGTAGTAGATGCTTTGGGACGCGCTGCCTTTAAGCCGAACCAAAACGTAGCTTGAGGGTGGACCAAGCCTAAAAACAAGCCTCAAATACATTTTTTTATGGGCTGCAAATCATGGGCCAGACCTTGGGCCTAAATTCTATTGATTTTACTCGGGCTTTACAGTGGGCCTATTTAAACTTTGATATTTTTGTATCTAAATCCAACCCATGATCAGCTCTGGTATAGAACGATCTCTTTAGACCTACCAAGTTACTAGGTTACCAAATTAGTCGAGTTTTTGACACTTGTATCAACTCCATGCAACTCCAATTCTCGCTAAAATCAGCAGAATTTTTTGCACTTGTAACACCTCAAAGTAGTAGCTTACCAAATTAGTAGAGTTTTTGACACTCGTAACATTTCCGATTAGTAGCTCACCAAATTAATAGACTTTTTGACAATTGTAACACTTCATACTAGAAGATTTATTTGAGTTGAAATTCCTGCTGATCCAACTCTATGTAACTCCAACTACTCCTGACTAGCAAATAGCACATGCAATTTGGGCCCATGATCAGGGCAACATCGACATCGATGGAAATCATCACGTGTTCACCTAAAGTGCCGACTACCGCTCTCCTCTAACCTACCGACATCCTTCTTCCAAATCCTGGTCCACATGGAATTCAATGGAAAGCCAAAGGCTTCCAACTTATATTTAGAATTCCAATGACATACTGATTCCATCATGAAGCGTGCCAATAGTGAAGCTTAGCTTTTGTTATCCCGATAGGCACATGTCATTCTTGCCCAATGTCACCCTGTGATCATTTTGCTTCTCACTTGGTAACCTTGTGAGATGCCTCGAGCGAACGATCAATATCTCCGATAATTGCCTTTATATATGGAATAATATATCCTTGTACGAGCAACCGAGCAATTCAAACTTTTTATATTGCAAGCAACCATAGATCTCTTTTAACCTATATTTATTCTATGAAACTTATCAATCAATGATGGACGTTCTTCACCAACTATATATAGCGGTACAAATGCGGATTTAATATGGTGAAGTGAAACGAGGCACGGGAAGTCATAATGGAAATGGTGGAAGAAGGAAAATTTTTGCGGAACGAAGAGGGGGGTCCTTTTTCTCGGTCGCATAGCACTTCACCCCTAAGGTGGACAACCGAGGATCGGTCAAATTGTGCTGCTTGTATAATTATTATTTTCCTCGGTTTGCACTCATTGCAGAAGAAAAACGCAATTTGACTTGTAATTGAAATATAAGCCTAACTTTGTTCTCGACGTCTACATGAGGCCAAACTTGGCTACATTGGTCGTTACTTGTTAGATATGAAACCATATAGTTCCGATAAAGTTAATCAAATTTGTATTCTGGTTTGACTGCGTGAATAGTTAGTCCTGAAATGTTATAGAACGGACAAAGCTAATAAAAAATTTGTATTCAGGTCCTACCTAATCTTGATTTAATTAATAACCGAAACATTAAAGATGTCAATATTCTTGATAATTAAAGATGCTTATAATCACACAAATCAATTCGAATGGAACCAGATTCCAGATATGCTGATATCCTCCTGTTCAGGTTCGGAGCAGCTCGGGGGCAGTTGGAGGCAAGTAGACACCGTAAGTCAACTTGCTGCAGTTAACTTGTCTAATGAATAACATTTTTTACTCCTTTAAAAATTTGTCCTATGAATAACATTTTTCACCCCTTTCAGCCTGCTAATTTTTGTCCAATAATTTGTTCTTCAAAATTTTCATTTCTATGGTTTATATATGAGAATAAGATGACCGTCTCAACTTAATCTAGCTAGCCGCTGACAACACCACAGTTGCATATCACACATGGTTACACCCCTTTGTCATAAGTTCCTTGGTTTCTTACATCTTAATCATTTTAGTGCTGTCCGGTTCTGGTTTCTTCGTCTATATTGCCTCAATTAGGATACAGTTCTGCCACGTCGCGACAACATATAATTCGACAAATTATTCGAAGCATATTGTCCTTGATGTTCAAGGAAGTGCCTGGTATTCTCTTTCAAATATCAGAGAGCCAAAAAAAAAAAAAGAAAAAAAAGCTATACGTTCCATTTATCTGATTATTAAAGGAATTCGAAATTTACATGAACAAAAAAGAAAGAATTGAGGAGATAATTTCAGTGGGGGAAAAAAAAAAAAGAAGAAGAAAGAAACAAAGACATCTTCCATTGCACAATCGGCTAAAAGTTTATGGTACAACACCCACCATCCACACCACGGAAAAATAGAAAGCACTTAAGACTTTAACCATCAACATTTCACCAGTCACCAGTACCGTCATGGCCTGGACTGGCATCCTACTTCATTATTCTGTTTATCAAAAATTTGAGTTCCAACACAAAAAGGAAGAGACGGTGAAACGCTACCACTTGGAGGGAACTTCAGAAGGACATTTACCGAGAGACCTCTCGGTCGGAGCCGCAAAAGCTCTCTTCTGCAAATGCCTCAGGCTCTGCTCCATGCTGACCTGCACCATTTCGGCCAGCATCTTCTTCGCCTTCCCCGCACGATCATCACCGTCGATGTGAGCCACGATGTTGCTAACGATGTTTTCAAGCGTGTCCGCCTCCACTTCCGTTCTGGGGTACGGGGAGTTCCTCAGCAGCTGCAACAGAGCACGAGCTTTGGATTGAGACCTGGGGGTCCCCTGAACGGTTAGCTCAAGAAGACCTGGTATCGCACCCTCGTTGAGAATTACTTCTCTGTATCTGCTGCGATCACTCTCACACATCGTCAGCAGGGCTCCTACTGCATGTTCTCTACTTAAAGGAGAACCCTCCTCCAGTACTTCTACTACCGTCAGCACTCCACCTTCCTCGGATGTCAAAGCAGTTCTCCCCTCCTCGTCACCCAGCAATGTTTCTAAAAGGGCGATGCATTTTTCAGCTATTTTGGACGATTTCTTGCAGCACTTTAGCAAGTCTATCAGAGGAGGTATGGGCCTGGCCGAGAGGATGGTGTTGATGTTCTTAGGGATTGTGGAGAGATTGAACAAGGCCACCACTGCATCAACCTTGGCTTGTGGGCTTCCGTCTCTAAGTATCTCGACGAGGAGGGGGATAGCACCTGCAGCACCGATGATTGCTTTGGTGATGGAAGCGGCGGTGAGGGTGAGCAGAGCAGCAGTTGCATGCTCGTGTAGGATCGAGTCTGTCGACCGTAGGAAACCAATTAATGGTTGCAGTGCACCAGCATCCACGATCTTGATCTTGTTCCTGAAATAGTGATGTCAAAGTCCATTCAATATAACTTGTATATCACGGCTCAGAGCTTTGGAAATCAGTTCTTGCTCGAACAGGGCAGAAATAAAAGTTAACTACAAAAGTAATTTACTTCCAGATACTGGCATCAAAACTAGCAGACATAATACAAGAGATAAAATAAAATAAAAGAAGGATCATATAGCTTACTACTTTAAACATAATTTTGGGCTGTGTGTTGAAAGATGTTTGTTTGTTTGTGTGTTGCTTATGGCCTTTCTTTGGACTCCACCAGACCAATTTTCCCTCCTAACTAAGAAACTTGTAGGGTATTGACCAGGGATAACTTGTGATGAACTTGAACACTTTTATGGCAACATCATCCTCACGGTTAATTATTCTCTAAATTAATTATAGATCAAATCCTACAGTACATACCGAATTTCTTGTCCAAGTCACTTTTAATAGCGTACCGTACGATGATTGCGAGCAACAATAATCTATTTTCGCTTCACTGTCCAATTGATTTCCATAACAAAACCGCAGAATTATCCTGCGAATCATAATTCATCAAATAATCCATAGTAACTCTAATGGCGTATATCCCACAAGTTTAATATACAAAATTTTGATTGATTATTTGATTTCACATACTCATCCCGATTTATTTTATGACCATTCACAAATCAAACGGTCCATCTACAAACTATTAATTACATATTAATTCGAAATAGACGCAAATTATATATATCGAAAAGTAAAAAAGGTTACAGATTTCGAAAGGAAAATAAGTACCAAAGCAGAAGCGAAAAATAGAAACGTATGATAACACGGAGAAAGAGGGAAAAGAATCAACAGAAGATTCTTCTTCTTCACAACTTAAACAAGCCCAATCCAATAAACTCCCACGATTATATGGCAAAAAAAAAAAAAAAAAAAAAAATCTAATATTGAATAAAAAACGAGCCTTTTTTTTATATCAACAGGAGGCCAAAGTTCGCACCTTTCGTCTTTGACGGCGAGATTAAGGAGAGCAAGCATGGCGGCTTCGGCGCTCTCATGATTACCAGACCGGAGCATCGACACGAGCGGAACGATGGCGCCCTCCAGCTGCCGCCGGTGCTTCGAGGACGTCTTCGTCAGCTGCCGGATCTCCTTCGCCGCCTCGATCCGGCACTTCCCGTCTTCCGTTTGGATCCGCTCCATGATCCCGTCCGACGCCGCCGCCGTCCTCACGCCGCCCATATCCCCGGAATACTCGCTTGAAACGCGACCCTCCACCGGCCTCATCCCTCGCTACCAAACTCTCTGCTCTCTTTCTAAGGAATTCGGTGAAGAGAAAACGAGGGGAGTGGGGGGCCGGGAAGGCGTCATTTATAAGAAGACGATAACGGCTTCGTCATGACGTTAACTCTCCGTCAAGCAACCGGCCGCGGCCCTCGTCGGCTAGCTAACGGGACGACAGCGCGTGTCGGCTAGCCAGACTGGGATTCTCCGGTCCGAGTCGGGCCCGGGGATGATGCGTTCAACGTCCTGCGATTGGGATCGGACGGCTATAATTGTTTTTGGTCCACCTGTTGGATTTGGTCTACTTGAGAGCAAAGTGTACAAAGGGCTCGTGGTTGCGGACTTCCATAGCGGGAGCATGGTGGTCCATGGAAGAGTGGTATGTTTAATAGACGAACGGGGAGGGACAACAGCCAATCAAGGGGGTGAGGGTCTACAGATTAAATATCGACCGTACGGTGATCTCCATCGTGGGCTTTGAATGGCTCAAGTCTTTCCGTCATGGTCACGGGGTTGAGCCGTCCCTGTCTTGGCCCTTGAGCAAGATCAACGGGCTGTTGGTGTGCCAGTGGTCTCCAGGTTATTGCCTTGCAATCTCTCTTGGCAAATAGCAAATAGAGACTGGCAAATTAGTTTTACATTTGGTAACCTAAGTAAATCTAGATTTACCTGTAACTCTGCTATGGAATATATGGCAAATAGTTAATTGCAAGGATGGACTTGGATGGGGAGATGCAAGCTCATATACGACATCCCTGGTGCAATTGAAGTGTAACAATGGGCATTGAATCTGGTATTGCAATTGTCCTACATTCTAACGCAAACTTTTACGGTTTTACTTGCATGATCTTTAGATAGAAATAGAAGATTTTATTCCAGAATGAAAAATATGATCGAAGCATGCATATCAAACTCGATATTGGCGTTTTTGTTTAAGGGATGAACAGGTGAATCTAGGTTTGGTTGGTAGATGATAGCCTTTAACGAGCTCAAATTTTCCTTGTTATGGGTGATCATAGGCTAGAAAAATTGCTTTTTAAAAATAAATATCAGTAATTATCTTTTCAAATATGTAACTTCATATTTCTTTGCGAGCTCCAATTTGCAATCGGCACTGTCCTATTAATATCATCCAGTCACTGATAAATCCAATTCATTTTGCATAATAGGTGATTGCTGCGATATCACTTGTGGACGGATATTGTGCTGTTCAGACGAGAACAAAATTTGAAGCTGATCCCCTGTATGGATTCTAAATAAAGCAATTGTTATGTTACGAGCAAAAGATGTCCTTCACTTCTAGAAAAAAATGGACCACAAAACTTGAACCTATATGGATGAAAATCTTACATATGGAATCTAGATGTAATGTTGTGACATCATTTTAGGGAAATAAGTTGCTTTTAGAACAATAGAGACAATACAACTTGAATCTAAATGGGAAAAATCTTAGATACAGGCTCTAAATAAGATGGCTTTTGTGTGGCATCATTAGATGTGTTTTTAGAGCAAAGAAAAACAACACGTCATGAACCTATATTGAAATGTATTTTGTATGCATACCAGACACCATGTCATCCAATCTTTCTAACTTTCATGTGCGACAAGATATAAAATGTCAGAAAAAAACACTTCAAAGCCAAGAAAGGGCATGCATCAGAAAAGAGGAACGTATCATGCATGGTCCAGAATGTGCCCATAAGTGTCTAGGATGCCATAGAAAACTTCGTCTGCCCTCATCTAAGCAGAATGCCAAAGCCATAGTATTTTCTACAGAAGATCCATTTCTTATGGCATATTAAAATAAAATATTTTGTCAAACATGTCGATCCAGTCCGTCTCAACTAAAAGATATTATTTAAATTATTTAATTTTATATAAATATATAAAATTTTTTCAACGAATAGTCGGTATGAAACTAAATATATATAAATATGATCCTTACATTTTAGCTGCAGCTATATTTAGATGGTAAAATTATTTTAAAAAAATAAAGATTAACCATGTAGGATCCTAAATGGCAGGAAAGTTTGTCGGTAGAGTATTAGCCGGCACCAGCGGCAAGCTTGACAAAATTTGAGCAGCATGGTAACGTGCCAGCAACCGAGCCAGCCACCAAGACGGGCTGGGCCTCGTCAAAAGATTGGAAACAGGTGAAGTGTAGATAGGATAAGAAGAGTAAATGCCTCGCTTACGATTATATATATATATATATCGCTTGGCCGTTAGATGACAGACGTTAAAAGCATCAGATCCGTTGCCTCGGCTTTCCTTTACAGTTAACTCACCGCATGCGAAAAGGGGCGAGGGTTACATCTCTGCGCCGTCACCATCATCGTGACTCTCCACGTGGCGAGTTGCTTGTGGTCCAGTGGATGCAGTTCGTTCGTGGGCCCCGTAGGTCGCCGACCACTGATGATGTGGCGGTATCGGATGCCAGCAACCCCGTGGAGCCGGATAAGGATTGCGGGCCGACGTGGATTGCCCTTGGATGGATGCATCTGGAATTGACCAGGAATATTTTCAGAAGAGCCCTTGAATGTTCCCTAATTCTAAAAGTAGGCTTGTTACCAAATGGCTAGATGGATTCCGGGCAGTCGGGCACCTATCTAAAGCCCAAACCTTTCCCCCCCTCCCCCATTAGTAGCATTATTCTATAAATAATCAGGCAACCATTTTAGGTTCCATGTACCACACCACCTCATATTCATTGATTATAGTTTGTCCTCCAAAAATTTATTCAAGTGCATCATAAATATCAAACTTCCAATGAACATGCGTATTGATGCTATTAAAATGATATCTACATGGTGTTCATTATCTAACTAGTAGGAAGAAAAAAAAACAAGAAATGATTTGAGCTGGAAATTTCTAGAATGATCTTACAAGGGCTCAAGCTTAGGGCTTACAATTATGGGACGAAGCAATTTAGATACCAGTTATTAATTATGTAATCACATTGTATCTACGGTCAAGCTTTTCTTTTTTGTTTTTTAATATTTTTATAGCGGCTTCAATATGTTGATAGCAGCTATTGGATCTAGTTAGGTGAGATCAATCAATTATTTTATTTTTAGATATACTTCTAACAAAGAATATTAGGTTTAACTCATGGTTTTAAATAACATCATCATAAAATGGTGCCGGTATACCTTTTTGTTGTAACATGAGCAAAAGTTTTGCAACACCTTGTCTGAATCTTCAATATATTATAAGGATTTAGTTTTTACTAACTCTTATGACCTAACCAGAACATCAATTTCTTTTTAAAAAAATACATCTTATTGATTGATGTAGACTTCAATTCATTATACGCAAGGACGAATATCGCTGAGCTTGTTATGCCACTATTTTTGAATAAGGCGGTCAATGGCTACAAATAAATGATATATCTAATTGATGGGGACTGGGTGTTCCATTAGATAAATCCAAACTAATTGAAAGATATATAAGAAGAAAGAAGCATCTAGATGGATGACAAAACGGTCTATAAAAAGGTTGAATAAATAATGTTGGCATTCAGTAAAAAATAAAAAAGATATATATTAATTTTGGTCTTGAAATATGAGATATATTAACAGCAAATATTTTATCCAAAAGGATAGTTTTAATAGAATTATAAGTTATTCACGCCAAAACATTTACTTGTAGTATTAGTTTTGTAGCAGCTTACATGTAGATTTTTTTTTCCCCTTGCTTTATAGATATTAATAACTGATATAGCCATGGATCCAGAGTTATCATATCACATTTTTATACTGCCATTCAAGCATATGATTTTGTTATTCATCATATAGTTGTAATAAAATTGTGCTAGAAATTAATTAATATATAGTAAGGATTCACTGGACAGTATTTTTATTTATTTTTAAATTGTGTTTTTCATGTGACTGTTTCTACACGAAATAAAATGTTTAGTGATTCCAGAGGATGGCCATCACAGACAGAAAATGTTATCATAACCAAATTTCAGGCCAAAAATAATTTTCTTCCAGCAACATTAACTGGTTGTGATTTTCTCTAACTAAATTTTTAAGCTTATGTTTATTCATTCTCTATTCCCGATGATGCATGTCTCGCCCTTTATTTCAACCAAACTGCACTTGACTCGCAAAACAACTTCCCCATCCACATCCGGTATTTACCACCTAATCTATGAAAACTTATTATCTATCAAAAGTCTTAAATTGCATTTGGTAGTTGACAATCTATTTACATTATTGATAATTTAAAATAAATCTAGCAAACTACTGTATTTGGTATGCTTTTTGGATGGTAATATACATTACTTTCTAAGACATAATCTACGTTATTTTGGATAGGGATAACTATCCAAATTACTATTTTTTTTCACAATATTATGATAAAAATTTTGAATAAAATTATTTTTTAAAAAAATTATAAAAAATTTATCATCCAACCCTCCCCTTCCCTCAGCACCATCTGCAACTCCTTCGCATACAAGCCCAAACTGCAGCTCCTTTATATATATTTATATATTTTATTATTATAAATATAAATATAAATATAAATAAATAAATATATTTATATATTTATATATTTATTATATATATGTATGTATATGTATGTATGTATTATTTTTGTTTCTCATCATGAGAAAAAAGAGTAATATTATTAAAAATATTTTAAAAATTTGATTTTATATTATCGACAATCTAATTACCATACCAAACATGTTAATCAATATTTTCAATAATTTTATTATAATATTATCTATATATATTAAATACAGTAATCAATATTATCGATGTACCAAATGCAATCTTAGAGTTGCATCTTTATACTTTTTAATTAGTTATACCTCCACTACTCCTTACATCTCTTCATCGCTCTTTCTCTCTTTTTATACATGCATGCATGCATATATATATATATAGAGAGAGAGAGAGTCAGATTAGAATATATTCGATTGGATTTAGACTTAGATTCGATTAGGTCAAAACTTTATAATGAAGATTCTACATCAATAATCCAAGTCGTTGGATATGATCTACTATCTCAAAACTACTTGTACACTAAAAATTATATGATTTGAAGATCCCTATCCTATGCATCAAGTGATCCAAAAATATATCTAATTAAATTTTATTTAGATTATCCAAATTTTAACTACTAGATGCATATGTTAGAGATCTTTAAATCATATGATTTTTTGTATGCAAGTAGTTTTAAGATAGTAAATTATATTCAATAATTTGAATCATAAATGTAGAATCTCTATTATAGAATTTTAATTTGATCGGATCTGAATTCAAAATCAAATATATTCTAATTTGACGTGCTCTCTACGTCTATATATATATATATATATATAACGGAGACATTCCGTCTGCCGCGTGTTATTTGTCACGAGGCCGCTGTTCGCCATGTGTATCCGTTGGTCTTAGGAAGAGCGTAGGAGCTGATGGCGCGCACTCGGGAAGGACTCTTAAAAAGAAAAAAAAGGACCTTGATCACTAAATCCCACCTGATAGGACGCTCCATCGCTGGTGAATCAACACAGGAGAAGGGAAAGATCGATCGATCCAACGTATCTGTAAGCCACAGGATCGAACCGCTATGGTCCGGTGGGAGAGGTCGACGACGGAGACGTCGCCATGGTCCGGTGGGAGAGGGTTCACGGAGGGGTCGAGGTCGACGACGGGGACGCCGCTATCGTCCGCTGCCTCTCAGTGGTAGGGATCCGATCGAAGCTTGGGGGGAGGTGGTTGGCCGCCACGTGTGCAGAAGAAGAACAGTATTCGAAAATCGGACGTAGCTGGCCTTGGGTCGCATGCGCAGTGGAGCTTCATCTTCATGGGGGAGTAGGAGAAGCCGAGACCAGCGGCCTTCATCTCCTCCGGCAACCGCGCGAGGACGCCGTCATCACCTGAAACCTTTACCAACTTCCGCCGTGTGTCTATTTTCCCTCAGCTACCATCCGCTACGTGTATGTTTTCTCAGAATTGCGCGGACCCTCGCACATAATAGTTTTGCTTGTTTACGCAGTGTTCAGAGAGCCGGACCTCGGCGACGACAAGGGCGAAGTTGCCGGTGTTGGCACCTGAACGGGCGCCACCCTTGCGCCAGTTGATGAGACGGAGGGCGTCGGGAGAGTCCTTGGCCAGTCCGAGGGCGGTAGCGATGGCAGACTTCTTGAGTCCGTACGAGCCGCACTACCGGTCGAGGGCCGGGAGGATGAGCCGGACGGCGCTAAAGCAGTCCTGCCCCGTGTACACCCGGTCTAGCGGCGTCCTGAACCGCTTCCGTTTCTTCGCCGCCGACCGATCCCTCCCCATCGCCTCGAACATGCTGCATAGAACCGCGAATCTTACAGTCTCATCTGTCATATTTTCTCTTTTCTCCAAACTACAACCGTTGATAGGGATGTAAATGGACGGGGTCATGAGTGATCCGATCCAATCTAATTTTTTGATCGAATTCTAATATTAGATTCAGACCCAATCTAATTAAAAATTAGATTAAATTGGATCGGATGCATGATCAAAAAAATTTATCCTATTGAATCTTTTGAATCAGATTGGATTCATGTATAATCCAATCCCAATCTAAAAATTTTAGATTCGATTCGATCTCAAATTTTGATCAGATTCATTTTGTATAATAAACTAATATATGCAAAGTTTATGACAAAAAAAAATAGTACTTTATCTTGACTCTTAATTTATAAATAATTTTTTAAAATTTTATGATTAAATTAAATAATTTTTTTAAAAAATAAAAATATTATATGAATATTTAAAATTTTAATCCCATTCTATTAACTTTATAGTTTATATGTTAAATTTAATATTAAATTTGGATCGAATCTAAATTTAAAAAATTCAGATTCGATCTAGAATATTGAATGGATTTAATTTTAGAATTCGATTTAGCTCCATGAGTTCTTTAAAATAGATTGGATTGGATCTAAGCGGATTGGATTGAATCGGATCATGGATCAATTCGATCCATATTCAGCCTTAACCGTTGGTTGAGAAGGATTGATGTCCATATGGAGTGGAGCTCAGGGACCAAGACCAGCTGGCAGTACACGAAAAAAATTTTTAAAAATAAAATGATCTATTTAAATTTAAAGTTGGTAGTTCTTTGTTTACAAAGAAAAATATTTTTTTTAAAATTAATAAAATAAAAATTATATAATTTATCAAAAAAATTATGTAAAATTAAAAAAAAAATATAAGACTATTTTTAATTGCTATGAAGCTAGATATAATATCCATTTAACAATCAATATCTACTTATTAATTAATTCCTCCTTGCCAGGTTCTGGCAGGGGACAAGCCCCCACCAGTCCTTCAATAGGTGCATGACACATGGAAAGAAGTCAAAGTATCTATGGTCAACATTTGACCAATCAAAGGATAACTTTTCACCAAAGTCAAAGAACGAGAAATGGTAGGTGACCAAAAATGATAGGTAATGTCTTACAAAATAAGACAACCTTTTCTAACTTGGACAAGCATCAATCAGACAAAGTGAAGGCCTCTGATCGAGTACAAACTCCTTTGGCTCAGACAGGACAACTTATTTATGATAGTAAAAGAAGAACGTTAGGTTCAATCGAGTGCGAGCACGATTTTCTTGAACCTAATTGAATCTCATTCAGATCAATTGAACTGAATCAGCTTAATTGATGATCATCAGATTCAAACCCTTGTTTGTGTGACCCAGTTAGGTTCAGTTCTGTATGGTAATGGGATATGTCATGATCTCTATCATCGACATCATCGAAACTTCTTTCGATGGATCAGAACTCTTCTGATTCGAATAGCTAGAATGATCGATCATCTAAATCATTCTAATTGCTCCCAAAATCCATCAGTGATATCTAGCAGTATATGGTGGCAACCCATCAGAGCTGAATGCGAACCTCTTGGTGCAGCTACCTGTGTGATTAAGTTCTTCTATCTTGAGCCCCGATCAGATTAAGGTTAAGGTGAACTCGTCAAACCCTAATTTTTGTCATATGATATAATCATTCGATTCAAGTCCGATGTCAAAATCTAAATAGAAACTCTTTCTATTATTTCACTCTGCCATGGCCATGAGCTTTCGGACTTGATTTTCATGATCATCATAGGGCTACTCCTCTACCACCGAGGTAGATAGATTCCATCTTGATGCTATCCAGTTCCTACAATGAACATGCTATAGCCAACGTACACCTCAAGATTTTGAATGGCTAGGAGATCGAGTAATGGTGTAGTCAAACTATAACACCCTCAAGGTGAACTGCCGATGCACCTCAGGTCAAAGAACTAGACACACTACTGCAGCATCGAGTCAATCATTGACGAGAAGGTAGACTCCCTAATGACTACTCGAGATGGTCACACTCAGTGCCCTCGTTCTCTAACGAGCACCTATACTCTCGTTTCGGTATCTCTACATTGTAGACTCAAGACTTATCTACTAAAGAAAAGCGATTATACACTAAACTTCTGGATCAATCACCATCCTCGTGATGATCCTATGGTCGAAAGCATTTTATGAGTTAATAATAATTATTCATGTCTTAAATTTTCAACTCTTAAAAATATGAATTATCATTACCATTAACTTAAAGGATATATCACAGACACTAAATACACATATGTGATAGAAAATAATCCATTTTATTAATATTAGTCAAAATTATAATTTTGCCCCTAGAAGTGTATTACAAGTGTCAGCCAATTCTGGCTTCTAGGACACATATATCTGACAATCTTCCACTTATCCTAAAGCCAATTGGCTATAAGTCTAAGTCCCATCTTCTCAAGGTGGACTTTGATCTTTTATTATCCTAACGACTTTGTGAGTGGGTCTGCCACATTGTCTGCGGAGTTGACTCTCTTGACCTCGACATAATCCTTCTCGAGGTAATCGCGGATGAGGTGGTATCACCGTTCAATGTGCTTGGATTTCTGATGAGACCTTGGCTCCTTAGCAAGGACTATGGTGCCATTAATATCGCAGTATAGAGGAATGGCATCTGATGGCATTACTCCAATTTCTGCAGCAAACTTCTTATACCAGAATGCTTTCTTCGCAGCCTCTGATGCAACGATATATTCTACTTCCATGGTAGAATCTGCTATCACCGTTTGCTTGAAACTCTTCCAGCTGATAGCACCACCATTGTACACAAACAAACTCCCAGATATCGATTTCGATCATTTATATCGGACATGAAATCCGAGTCTGTGTATCCTTGGACTTGGAGTTCTCCATTACCAAAGACTAACATCATATCCTTAGTTCTTCTTAAGTACTTAAGGATACATTTCATAGAAGTCCAGTGTTCTTCACCTGAATTTAACTGATATCTATTTGTGACACTCACAGCATGGGCTATATCAGGTCGTGTACATAGCATGGCATGCATGAGGCTCCCTATTGCAGAAGCATAAGGGATCTTGCTCATGTGTTCTATTTCCTCAGGTGTGCTCGGGCATATCTTCTTTGAAAGATGAATACCATGTCTGAAGGATATTAATCTCCTCTTAGAGTTTTTCATACTAAATCTTTTTAGTACTTTCTCTATGTACATCTTCTGTAAAAGTCCTAGCATCCTATTCGGTTTATCCCTATAGACCTTAATTCCAAGAATAAAGGATGCTTCGCCTAGGTCTTTCATGGAGAATTCCTTGGACAACCATATTTTGACTGTTGTTAACATGGGAATATCATTTCCAATAAGGAGGATGTCATCCACGTACAATACGAGGAAGACAACAGCGCTCCCACTAATTCTTTTGAAAACACACGATTCCTCTTCATTTTTTATGAAACCAAACATTTTGATCACATCATTGAAACGAGTGTTCCAGCTCCAAGATGCTTGCTTAAGTCCATATATGGACCTTTGCAGCTTACAAATCTTGTGATCAGTATCACTGGATGTGAAATCTAGCGGTTGGTCCATATAGATATCTTCTTTAAGATATCCATTCAAGAACGTCATTTTCACGTCCAATTATCATATTTCATAATCGAAATAGGCTGCAACGGCAAGTAATGTGCGGATGGATTTTAGCATAGCCACTGGAGAAAAGGTATCCTGATAGTCAATGCTTTCGCGTTGACTATAATCTTTTGCCACTAGTCTAGCCTTGAATATTTTCACATTCCCATCTGCACCAATCTTTCTCTTGAAGATCCATTTACACCCAAGG
>QRFJ01000119.1:494844-620476 GCA_006176705.1 Cocos nucifera | reverse complement strand
TCCTTTGATTGGTCAAATGTTGACCATAGATACTTTGACTTCTTTCCATGTGTCATGCACCTATTGAAGGACTGGTGGGGGCTTGTCCCCCTGCCAGAACCTGGCAAGGAGGAGGGAGGTGCCTAGGAGTCCCTGTTGGATAGGGACTCCATCTCTTTTTTGGATTTCAATTAGAGTTCTCCTAAGAACCAACTTTGACTGGTCTTAGGCGCCCTTTAAGGAGAAATCCAGGGGACTCTATTTTCACCAATCAGATTTAGATCTGATTTCATAAAGAGTTGTGATTGGTTGAAAAGGAGAGGAGTTGGATCACAGACAGTCTATAAATAAGACCCTGCGCCCAACTCAAATAGCATTGAAAGGAATTCAATTTCCATGCCCCAAGGTCTCCTCTCCCCTCTTCCTCCACACCAAACCCACCTTCTCCCTCTCCTCTTCATGTCCAAAAGTATTTTGGACCTTGGTTGGTGCGATTCAAATGAGAGAAAGGCGACCGAAAGCTAGAAGGCTGCACTGTTGCATAGGACAACTGCTGATCTTCAAAAAAAGTTTTAAAGATCCTTCAGATCAGATCCAGATTTGATTTTTGGAGATATGATAGAGAAAAAGAGAATCTTCAGATCTAGCCTGAGTGGATATCGATAGAGGTCAGGCACTTGCGTGGCTTGATCCAGAACCTTCCGCTGCTTACAAGATCATCAATGGATAATAAGATTATCCACTTCAAGGTAAATTAAATTTGATTTAATTTATCTAAATTTATTTTAATTTTTAAAATAATAATAATCAGATCTGAAATATCTCAGATCTGATTTAGATCAAAGAAATTTTTTTTTGAAATATATCTCTTGATCTGATCAGATCTGAACGAACCTAGTCCGAGAATTCAGGATTTTTCTTCAACTTCTATGAGTGCCGAACTCCTTGCGGACTCCTCCAGTAGTCGGACTTCTATGGGAGCCGAACTTCTTCCAAATTTCTCTAGCAATCAGACTTCTACAAGAGCTAAACTCCTTTCGGACTCCTCCAGTAGTCGAACTTTTACGAAAGTCGAACTCCTCCTTCAGTCGGACTTCTATGGAACCTAAACTCCTTTCGGATTCCTCCTTTAGTCGAACTTCTACTGGAGCCAAACTTCTTTCGGACTCCTCCAGCAGTCGGGCTTCTACGAGAGTCAAACTCTTTCTGGATTTCTCCTTCAATCAGACTTCTACTGGAGCCAAACCTCTTCCGAATTTTTCCTTCAGTCGGGCTTCTACGGAAGTCGAACTCCTTTCGGACTGTTTCTTCAGATGGATTCCTATAGGCGATCCCACTACTGAACGATTATAATTATAATTTATCAGGACAATTATGATTATCATTTATCAGGATGATTACGATTGATATTTATCAGAATGGTTATGATGGTCATTTATCAGGACAGTTATAACAAGCTCCATCTATAAAAAGGGACCCTCTAGATACGTTTTGGCTAAGCTTTCTTTTTCTTTCCGAAACTCTGCCGAACTCCTCTCTGAGCACTTCATTTCTGTTGGTTAAAAAAACTAACTTGACCATCGGAGGATCCTACCGGAGCCACCACCCCCAACTCCAAATGAAACTTTATTTTGCAGGTCACCGATGGCGATCTCATCTTCCGCGACTTTCACTCGATCTGACGTCAATCAAATTCTGCACCAAGAGAATTGGCGCTAGAGGAAGGGCCTCTATTCTTTAGGTTTTTTTGATCTTAAAGGAGTGCTCAGCAGCGATCTTTTTTCTTTCTCTCTAGAGTTCTTTCCAAAAAAAATGCCTCTCAAGAAAGCTTCGATCCGACAATCAATGACCTCTGCAATCAGATCCCGTTCAGATACAACCATTCCAACTTCGATAACTCAAGCTCCACCTGCAGCCATGGTGGATGTGGAGCAATTCAATCTGCTGGTCCAATAGATTTATGGCCTCACGGATGCGATGTAGGCCATACATCGATAGGCTCCGATACCAGTTCGACCGAAGCAAGCTTGTTTGGAGCCTCGTGGTCCGATCTCATAATGGTCGGCCTCAGCTACCCAGCCTTTGATCTCTGAAAAGAAGAAGCAGAGGATGGAAGATCCATGCTCGAATCATGACTCGACCAAGGGGGAAGCTTCACGTCCGTTCCACTAAAAAATCCTAGAGATCAATGATCATAAAGATCTTCTGGATCAAAGGCTCCTAGAAATGAGCTGACAAATTGAAGAGCTTCGTCATACCCCCTCCTCATACGGTAATGATATTCGCACTGATCCTTCTTTTTCTCAAAGGATCATGCAGGAACCAATCCCGTCGAACTTCAAGTTTTCGTAGTTTGAGAGTTATGATGGAACCTTCGAACTGATTGATCACCTGAAAACCTTTCAGATAATGATGTTGCTCCACGATACGTCAGACTCTATTTTGTGCCAGGCTTTTTCATCCACCCTCAAGGGAGCCATCAAAAAATGATACTCAACACTTAAGCCGGGTACCATCTTTTTCTTTGTTCAAATGAGCTATCAGTTCGTGGCTCACTTCATTAGCAGTCGACGTCCGTGCCAAGGTTCGGATTTACTGATGAACATCAAACAGAAGGAGGGAGAATCCATCTAGACTTATGTTATCCAATTTAATGCTGCTGCATTGGAGGTCCGGAACCTAGTCCAATTAGTCGCAATGGCCACACTCAAGGGCGGCCTCTAGAAGAATGATTTACTATTCTCCCTGGAGAAGAAGTACCCTAGGGACTTTGTCGATCTGAAGAGGCCTTCAAGGCCAGGAACGATGAAGCCTTTGGTAAGCGGTGAATCGACAAGCTGGACGAACCCATCAAGGAAGAAAAGTTGAGAGAAGCTAGGCCACGCTCCCAAACTCCCTCTAAGCGAAAGCAAGTCCGAACTCACCCCCAGGCTAGAAGGCAGGAAAGCCCGAACAGAAGGGCGCGACGAGGTTCTCCCCAACGAAGATTTCACAACTATGCCCTCCTCAATACTCCAAAAACTCAAGTGCTGATGAAAATCAGGGATCAACTACTGAGACTGAAAAGGATGCACTCTCATCCCAGCAAGGATGATCCTAACAAGTTCTGCCTTTATCATCGTGATCATGATCATGACACTGAGGAGTGTATCCAACTCCAAGATGAGATCGATGAGCTCATTAGGCGAGGCAGATTAGGTCAATTCCTACGGCGACGATCTGAATGATGGAAAGATCAGCCGAGGGCATTGTCGCATCCTAAGCCACCAAGGGAGGAGGATCAACAAGAAGATCGACCGTCTCTCGGCATCATCAACACGATCTTAGAGAAACTTCGGCAAGGAGAGGCTAGCGGATCCGAGGGATCGGTGAAGAGATGGAGGACTGAAGAATCCATAATCTTTACTAAGGTAGACACTCAGGGGATCCAATTCTCCCATAATGATGTGGTTGTAATCTCTTTAAACATTGCCGATTATGATGTATGCCGCATTTTAGTAGATAATAAAAGCTCGACCGACGTATTATTTTATGATACATTCTCGAAAATGTTCTTACTTAATAACCACTTGGAACCTATGAACTTTCGATTGATGGGCTTCACTGGCTATGCCATATCAGTTGAGGGCATAATAACCTTGACCATGACTGTAGGGCAATGTCCGAAACTAGCTAAGGCATAGGTCGACTTTTTAGTCATAAAGACTCCATCCGCCTATAATGCTATTCTCGACTGATCTTGTCTAAATGCACTTCAGACAGTGGTATCAACTTATTATTTGAAGATGAAGTTTTTGACGAATTACGAGATCGAAGAGGTCAAAAAATCAAGCTCTGATAAGGCACTGCTATTCAATCACCCTATATAAGGAAGAACAGTCTGACCCTTATCCTGTTGATGGGTTGGATGTCTGCGACGATCTTACCGAGGAGCGGGGCAAACCTATTGAGGACCTCGTATCTATGCCCTTGAACGATGGAAATGCGGAGCATGCTGTATAGATCGGCTCCAACTTGGGGGACAAAGTTCGAAAGTAACTCATCACCTTCCTCAGGAAGAATGCGGACGTCTTCGCTTGGGCTCCAGTGGATATGCCAGAAATCGATGTCGAAGTTATGGAACATCGGCTGGCCATTGATCCGAAGTATCGGTCAATAAAAGAAAAACTACGCAGTCATACCCCGAAGAGGCAAAAAATAATTATAGAAGTAGGCAAGCTCCTCAAAGTTGGGTTCATCCAAGAAGTCAACTATTCGACCTGGGTCTCAAATGTGGTCCTCATCAAAAAGACAAACAACAAGTGGAGGATATGTATAGACTTCAAAAAGCTGAACAAAGCCTATCCAAAGGATAGCTACCCTCTTCCCATGATTGATCAATTGGTAGACGCAACCTCGGGCCATGAGCTCCTCACCTTCATGGATGCCTTCTCTGGCTATAATCAAATATGGATGGCACCAGAGGACGAAGAGAAAACTACTTTTATTACTGATCATGATCTTTACTGCTACAGGATTATGCCCTTTGGGCTCAAGAATGCAGGGACAACGTATCAGTACCTAGTCAATAAAATCTTCAAGAAGCAGATCGACCGTAATATGGAGGTGTATGTGGATGACATACTCGTCAAAAGTCAAGCTTCTATGAACCACCTTACTGATCTTAAAGAGACCTTCAGTACACTTAGGAAGCACAAGATGAAGTTGAACCCGACCAAGTGCACCTTTGGTGTGACCTCTGGAAAGTTTCTGAGATTTATGGTGTCGAGATGTGGAATTGAAGCAAATTCAGAGAAAATCCAAGCTATTCAAGAGATGACCGCTTCGAAGATAATCAAACAAGTTCAGCACTTGATTGAAAAAATGGCATTCCTAAATTGCTTCGTCTCGAGATCGGTCGAGCGATGCATGCCCTTCTTCCAAGTTCTCAAGCAACCAAAGAATTTCTGTTGGATGATGGAGTGCCAATGGACGTTTGAGAAGCTCAAAAACTATCTCAGCTTACCTCCACTACTGGCAAAGCCCAAATCTAGAGAAGAATTATTCTTGTACCTAACAGTCTCTTCGACGGTCTTGGCAATAGTCCTAGTCAAGGAGGAAGCGAAGATACAACGGTCGGTCTACTAAATAAGCTGGATCCTAAGGAATGTAGAGCTCAGATATTCTAAGCTAGAGAAATCAGCTTACTCTCTTCTAATTACTGCCAGAAGGCTCCGATCTTACTTTTAGGAGCACACCATAACGGTCCTCATGGATCAATCAATAAAGACAGTCCTTCAGCGAATGGACGCTTCCGAGAGAATCGCAAAATGAGCAATTAAGCTCATAGAATTTGATATCAATTATCGATCCTGATCATCAATCAAAGCCCAGATATTAGCATATTTTATAATGGAGTGTACCATTTTTTATGATGTCGAGCTTGAGCAGAATGAGATCGGCGCTCTACTATCGCAACCGAACTTTCCTGAAGAGACAACCAACCTTTTCGAAGATTTTTGAGCTTTGTACATGGATGGTTCGTCCAACTCTACTGGAGTGGATGCGGGATTGGTCTTAGTCAGCCCTAAGAGAGTCGTCATCGAGTATGCGCTGCACTTCAAATTTTCTGTGACTAATAATGGGGTCGAGTATGAAGCGCTGATCGTCGGATTAAAAATTATAAAAAAATTAAGAGTAGATCGGCTTCAAGTCTACAATAATTTTTAATTAGTGGTCGATCAAGTTAGTGGCAGCTATGAAGTGTGAGAGAAAAGTATGATGAAAAATCTTGAGAAAGTAAAGGACTTGACTCCGGCCTTTAGCTGTTTCTGCATTCGATAGATTTCGAAAGCAGAAAATATAAGAGTCGACCTTCTCTCTAAGTTGGCCACTTCAACTCCAGCCAAACTGTCCAAAGAAGTATTTTTTGAGACCCTAAAGTGCCCAAGCTTAGAGGAATTGTAGGTCATTTTGTAGACAGAACTTGAGCCGAGTTGGATCGACCCATTGGTTGTCTACCTCAAGAAGGGAGTTCTTTCTCATGATCCGAAAGAAGCTCAAAAACTCAAGAATCAAACCTCCCGATACGTTTTGTACGATGACGGATTGTATAAGAGATCGTATTCGTTGCCGCTATTGAGATGTCTCTGACCTTCAGAAGTTGACTTCGTATTATGGAAAGTGCACGAAAAAATCTGTGAAAGTCATGTAGGAGTCAAGTTCCTATCACAAAAGCTACTTCGGTAAGAATACTATTGGCCGATCTTATACCATGATTCTGTGGAGTATGTCAGAAAATATAACCACCGTCAGAAGAATGTGAGCATACAAAGACGGCCGGCCTCTAAGCTTACTCTGCTAAGTGCATCTTGGATATTTGCGCAGTAGAAAATAGACATACTTGGCCCTTTTCCTATGGCATCCGGATAATGAAAGTTCCTCCAGGTCGCGATCGATTACTTCACCAAATGGGTCAAAGCTGAATCTCTAGCCAAAATTACTGAGGCCAAGGTACAAGACTTCATCTGAAAGTCAATAGTCTATCGATTCAATCTACTCTAAATCCTCATAATCGATATCGGACGATAATTCATCGGGATGAGGTTCGCCGAATTCTACGAAGACCTAAATATCTCCCACCACTTCACATCGATAGCTCACTCATAGGCAAATGGAGAAGCTGAAGTGACCAACCAGACTCTACTGTAAGGCATTAAGATAAGACTCGATAGAGCAAAGAGGGTCTGGGTGGACGAACTCTACCACATCCTCTAAGCATACTGAACTACTCAAAGACTGTCAACTGAAAAAACACAATTCGTCTAGGCCTTTGGAACAGAGGCAGTCATCTCGATTGAACTTAAGCTCCTATCAGCACGAGTCGTGGCCTTCAACGAGCAGTACAACCCATAGAACCTCAGAGTTAACCTCGACCTACTGAAAGAAAAAAGGAAGAAAGCTCAGGTTCGAATGGCGACCTATAAATGAAAGATGGTCCGGTACTATAACTCCAGAGTCAGAAGTAAAATATTCAAAGTGGGGGACTTAGTGCTTCGACGAATCGCCGTCTCTTAGCCTCAGAGCTAGGAGAAGCTTGCCCCTAATTGAAAAGGTCCGTATGAGGTGGTGGAGGTCGTTCGGCTCGAAACTTATCGTCTGAAAGAGCTTGGAGGAACAACGCTCCCACGACCTTGAAACTCAGAAAACCTGAGGATGTACTATCAATAATTTTTTTGCAATAAAACTTTTTCATTTCAACATTATTATTTCTTGGTGCAAAAATTATGTGATGATAGAAAAAAAATAATTAGAAGTGGCCATGTTAGGAATAGAAGGAGGACCTCGTCCTAATGTGAGTAGAGTCGAAGGCCTCGTTTATTTTAGACGAGATGGAGGGAGAGATCCTAATAATGGTCCTTATGTGCCCCCACAGCCCATTAGGAACAGGACGAGAACCTCGTCCTAATGTTAGCAAAGTTGAAGGCCTCATTCATTTTAGACGAGATAGGGGGAGAGGCCCTAACAATGATCCTTATGTAATCCTACAGTTTGTTAGAAACAAGAGGAGAACCTCGTCCTAACGTGAGCAAAGTCGAAGACCTCATCCATTTTTGATGAGAAGAGAGGAGAAGTCCTAACAATGACTCTTATGTACCCTTACAGCTCATTAGAAAAAAAAGAAGAACCTCATCCTAACGTGAGCAAAGTCGAAGACCTCGTTCAATTTAGACGAGATGAGAGGAGAGGCTCCAACAATGGCTCTATTATGCCCAAGCCTCAACTTCGATATCAACCTTGGTTGGAGATAAGATCTTCTCCAAACTTCAATCTGAACTGACATAGAGCCCTGAAGAGGACTTCGACAGTCGCCCTTTTTATACTTCCTTCGAGTTTCAAACTTGAAAGTGGGGAGACTATTGTTGGGGATAAACCTCGCTTCTATCGACGTTCAGTCTGGTACTTAGCCTAATATAGTTGATAATCATGGAAAAGCTTCGATCGAAAATTCTCTCCCCAGCAGCTGAACTTCTTCCAGCGGTCAAACTCATTCAGTGGCCGAACTCCTCTAGCTGGACTCCAAATTCAATCAAACTTTTCCAACGGTCGAACTTCTTTCGGATTCCTCCTTCAGTCGGGCTTCTACGGGACTTCTAGACTCCTCCAATAGTCGGACTTCTACGAAAGTCAAATTTCTTCCGAACTCCTCCAGCAATCGGGCTTTTATAGGAGCCAAACTTCTTACGGATTCCTCCTTCAGTCAGGCTTCTACGAAAGCCAAACTCCTTCGAAATTCCTCCAGCAGTCGGGCTTCTATGGAAGCCGAACTTCTTTCAAATTTTTTCTTCAGTCGGACTTCTTTAGGAGGCAAACTCCTTCCGAATTTCTTCTTCAGTCAGGCTTCTTTGGGAGCCAAACTTTTTTCAAATTTCTTCAACAATTGGACTTCTATGGAAGCCAAACTTCTTTCGGACTCCTCCAGCAGTCGGGCTTCTACGGAAGCCGAACTCCTTCCGAATTTCACCTTTAGTCGAACAACTATGGGAGCCGAACTTCTTTCGAACTCCTCAGCAGCAGTCAGGCTTCTATGAAAGCCGAACTCCTTCCAGACTCCTCCAACAGTCAGACTTCTATGGGAGCCAAACTTCTTCCGAACTCCTCCATCAGTCGAACTTCTACAGGAGCCAAACTTCTTTCAGATTCCTCCAACAGTCAAACTTCTACGGGAGCCGAACTCCTTTCGGATTCCTCCAGCAGTCAAACTTCTATAGGAGCCAAACTTCTTTCGAATTTTTTCTTCAGTCGAGCTTCTATGGGAGCCGAACTTCTTCTGAATTTCTCCTTCAGTCGGGCTTCTACGGGAGCCAAACTCCTTTCAGACTCCTCCAGTAGTCGGGCTTCTATGGGAGCCGAACTTCTTCTGGATTTTTTCTTCAATCGAACTTCTACGAGAGCCGAACTCCTGTTGAATTCCTCCAACAATTGGACTTCTATGAGAGCCAAACTTCTTTCAGACTCCTCCATCAGTCGGACTTCTACGGAAGCAGAACTCCTTTTGGATTTCGAACTTCTTTTAGATTCCTCCTTCAGTCGAACTTCTATGAAAGCCGAACTTCTACCAGATTCCTCCTTCAGTCAGACTTCTACTGAAGCCGAACTTCTTTCAGATTCTTCCTTCAGTCAGGCTTCTACAGAAGCCAAACTCCTTCTGAATTTCTCCAACGGTCGGGCTTCTATGAAAGCCGAACTCCTTCCAGATTCCTCCTTCAGTCGAACTTCTATAGGAATCGAACTCCTTCCAGATTTCTCCAGCAGTCGGACTTCTATGGGAGCCAAATTTTTTTCAGATTTCTCCTTCAATCGGACTTCTACGGGAGCCGAACTCTTTCCAGATTCCTCCAACAGTCGGACTTCTATGGGAGCCGAACTTCTTTCAAATTTTTCTTTCAGTCAGACTTCTATGGAAGCCGAACTCCTTCCGAACTCCTCCAACAATCGGGCTTTTACGAAAGTCAAACTTCTACGAAAGCCAAACTTCTTCCAAATTTTTTCAGCAGTCGGGCTTCTACGAGAGCCGAACTCCTTCCGGACTCCTCCAACTTTCGAACTTCTACGGGAGCTGAACTCCTTTCGAACTCCTCTATCAGTCGGGCTTTTACGGAAATCGAACTTCTTTCAAATTTCTTCTTCACTCGAACTTCTATGGGAGCCTAACTTCTTTCGAATTTCTTCTTCAGTCGGACTTCTATTGGAGCCGAACTCTTTCCGAATTTCTTCAGCAGTCGAACTCCTTCCAAATTTCTCCTACAGTCAAGGTTCTATTGAAGCCAAATTTCTTTCAAATTTCTCCTTCAATCGAGCTTCCATGGAAGCTAAACTCCTTCTGGATTATTCTTTTAGATGGATTTCTACAGGTGTTCCCACTACTGAATGGTTATAATTATTTATCAAGATAATTATGATTATTATTTATCAGGATAATTATGATTGTCCTTTATCAGGATAATTATGATTGTTATTTATCAGAATGATTATGATTGGCATTTATCAGGATGGTTACGATGGTCATTTATCACGATAATTATAACAAGCTTCGTCTATAAAAAGAGACCCTCCAGATATGTTTTGGCTAAGTTTTCTTTTTCTTTCCGAAACTCTATCAAACTTTTCTCTGAGCACTCCATTTCTGTTGATTAGAAAAGCTAACTTGACCGTCGGAGGGTCCTACTAGAGCCACCATCCCTAACTCCAAATGAAACTTTATTTTGTAAGTCTCCGACGACGATCTTGTCTTCCACGACTTTCACTCAATTCAATGTCAACCAAATTTTGCATCAACAGAAAACTAAACAGATGTTTATAAGAGATTACATAAATTACGCTAAATTCTATTATGGGTGATGAATGTTTTGAATGCTGTGGTAGTTCGAGCATCTTCAGATGGATTTCTACAGACGATTTCACTACTGAATGATTATTATCATTTATTAGAATAATTATAATTATCATTTATCAGGATGATTACGATTGACATTTATCAGGATAGTTACGACGGTCATTTATTAGAATAGTTATAATAAGCTCCATCTATAAAAAGGGATCCTCTAGATATATTTTGGCTGAGCTTTTTTTTTCTTTCCAAAATTCTGTCGAACTTCTCTTTGAGCACTCCATTTCTATTGGTCAGAAAAGCTAAATTGATCATCGGAGGATCCTATCGGAGCCACCATCTCTAACTCCAGATGGAACTTTATTTTGTCGATCACCGACGACGACTTCGCCTTTTATGATTTTTACTTAATTCAATATTAATCAAATTTTATATCAATAAAAAATTAGACAGACGTTTGTAAGAGATTACATGATGAATGTTTTGAATGCTGCGGCAGTTCGGGCATCTTCATTGATGCCTCCTCATCTATCATATGGGAGCAAAGTTTCCCGCTGAAATCGAAAGGATTGACTAACCGTAGTACGTATTTTATTGGAAAATTGCTAAGGCTTGCATAACGCTTTGACACTCTTTCAACCATCGTATGGTGTCAGTTGCATGCCAAAGACTAAAACTGCACTGGATGGTACGTAAAAGCAAAGGTGTTTTTGTCATTGATTGAACAATCACGCCATTTATTAGGTCAATGCAATACCAACTATATACCAATCAAGTCAGTATATATTTTTCTTTCTTTATAAAATGATGCATTTATACTATTTTAATATAAATATAATAAAAAATATTAAAAAATAAAATATTATGAAAATCATATGGAACGGAGATCTGAATGCTTCGCTATGAAGAAGGCAACATCGCAATATCCCACGGAAATGGATATGCTATATCATCCATATTCCATGTCTAAATCTATTCGATCATCATAGTGGAATCATCCTCAATGATAAGCCAATCTATTCCTAGTGCCAACCTTGCATAAGCAATACCAGTCAAAGCAGCCCGTAGCTTCGCTCCTAGAATTGTAGTGTTCACCAGATAGCTCTCGTCTGCTGCCAACGGTCTCAAATCCGAACCCCAATCACGAATCCCGCTCATCCGCTTGAGCTAAACACATTGCCATCAAAATAGATCTTAAGGAATGTTAGGGATGGGGGCTCTCAAGAGATGAACACTGGGTTGCTTGACGAGCTCAACGAGAGTCCAAAAAATCCACCATCCTTAAGGCCAAATCGGATGGTGGTGAGTAAACCAACTCCATTGCCTGGGCCAGAACTCTCTCCACAACAACAGTTGCTGGTGATCATCTCAACTTGAACACAACATTATTCCTAGATAACCAAATTCACTATAAGAAAATAGATCTTTTGCGATGAAATTATTTGTGATGAAAAATTTTTTATTGTAAATAAAAATATTTATGACCAAAAATTTTTCATCATAAATAATTAATTATTTATCATAAAAATATATTTTTTATCATAAATAATAATAATTTATGATAAAAAATATCCATCACCAATAATTTGTCCTAAATAAATTATTTAAAAATTTTAAAAATATCAAATTATTTATGATAAAAATTTTTCATCATAAATAATAGATTATTTATAATGAAATATTTTCATTATCAATAATTTGAATAAAATAAATTAGTTAAAAAAATAAAAATACCAGATTGTTCATGATGAAAAGTTTTCATCATAAATAATTAATTATTTATGATAAAAATTTATTTTTTATCATAAATAATCGATTATTTATGATGTAACTTTTTCATCATAAATAATTTGAACAAATAAATTAGTTAAAAAATTAAAAATGCTAGATTATTTGTAATAAAATATTTTCATCAAAAATAATTAATTATTTTTTATATAAATTTATTTTTTATCATAAATAATTAATTATTTATAATAAAAAAATTTCATCGCTAATAATCTAAATAAAAGAAATTAATTAAAAAATTAAAAAAGTTGAATTATTTGAGATAAAAAAAGTTTCATTATAAATAATCGATTATTTATGATAAAATTTATTTTCCATCATGAATAATCAATTTTTGCGATAAAAATTTTTCATCATAAATAATTTGAATGAAATAAATTAGTTAAAAAATTAAAAATATTGGATTATTTGGGTTAAAAAAATTTATCATAAATAATCGATTATTCATAATGGAATTCATCTTTGCATCATAAATAATAATTATTTATGATGAAATATATCCATTGCAAATAATCAGACCAAAATTTTAAATTTAAAAAATAAAAAAATATGAGCTATTTTAAAAATAAATAAAAAGCAAAGATGTGCCATGCATAATCGATGTGACAGGATTGTAGGGTGCGAGCATGTCCACTGTTAGCTAGCTCACACATAAATTAATATTTTTTTTTATTTTTTTAAAAAATTAGTATTCTTTTAAAAATATTTTTATTTTTTTAAATATTATATAATTTTAAAATTTTAAGTTCATCTTCATCGTTCATTATTTAAGTAATTATCATGCAAGTATCATCATAAAATATCATCTCAATCTGGTAGCTCTAGCTATGCAGAGCGATAAAATTTGATTTCGATGATCATGAACGACCGTATGATGATCTGATAAATAGAAATCATCGATGAATTCAAAATTTTGTAACAACAATCTTTGTGATATTTTTAGTGCACTATCAAAATTTTACTTCAATTGGATATTATTATCATGATCAATTTAGCATAGAATTATTTGGACCATTAAATAAAAAATGAATGATCAAAAGGTTAAACAGCATTCGATTAAGGTAATTTTTTAGATAAATAATTTTTGCTACTATTTTTATCATTTATACGGTGGTGATTGTAAAATTCAAACCATATATATATAAACCATTTATGTTAAATAGATCTTATAAAAACATAAGTATAATTACTTAAGGACCTTAAGAATAAGTATCAACAGACATCTAGCTTTGGATCGTTTATATACGTACAGTTTGAATTTTATGATCTTCATCGTAAAATGATCAAAGTGGTCATAAAGATCATTTATCTAAAAAATTATCTAAATCGAACGTCGTTTGACCATTTGATCACTCTTTTTTATTTAATGGTCAAAATTATTCCATACTAAATTGATCATGATCATGATGTCCGATTAAAGTAAAATTTTGATAGTATACTATGAATATCACAAAGATTATCATTATAAGTTTTTAGATCCATCGATGATTTTTATCTATCAGATCATCGTATGGTCATTTATGACCATCGAAATCAAATGTTATCGATCTACAAAGCTAGAGCTACCAGATCGAGGCAATCTTTTATGATAATACTTGCACGATAATTACGTAAATAATGAATGATGAAGATGAATTTTAAATTTTAAAATTATATAATATTCAAAAAATAATAATTTTTTTAAAAAATACTAATTTTTAAAAAAATTAAAAAAAATTAATTTGCCTATGGGCTAGCTAACAGTGGATGCGCTTTCACCACTCAATTCTGTCTCATCAACCATGCACAATGTATTTTTGCCTTTTTTTTCAATTTTTATCATAAAAAAATCTGACCTTTTTTAATTATTTATATTTTTTTATGTATGGATTATTATTTATGATGGAAAGTTTTTATCATAAATAAATATTATTTGTGACAAAAATTCATATTCCATCATAAATAATTTTTATTTACGACAGCATATTTCCATCATAAATATTCTCATCTTTTTTTAATTTTTTTAATTATTTATTTATAAAAAATTATTTATGATGAAAAATTTTTATCGCAAATAGTGGTATTTATGATGAAAATTTATTTTTTATCGTAAATAATTTTTATTTATGATGGAATATTTCCATTGCAAATAGTCTCATCTTTTTTTAAAATTTTTTTAAAATTATTTATTTATAAAAAATATTTACAATATAAATTTTTTTATTATAAATAATTGCTATTTATGACGTAAATTGATATTTCATCATAAATAATTTTATCAAATATTTTAATATTTTTTGAAGAGAAATTTTTTTTTAGAAAAATAATTCGTAAAAATTATTAGCAATGAAATATGGATTTCCATCACTAATAAATGTTTTAGCGATGAAATTCTATCGCTAAACATCCATCATTAAAGCCCTTTAAATATCTCCTCCCACTACGTTCACACAAAATCAACTCTCACTCCCTCGGTCGAAATCTACTCTCGCCCCCTCATCCTCTCTCTCCCCCTCCTCCTTGGCTTCCTCCGGCTGATGATCGGATCTTCTATTACTGCCGCTGTTGCCGCCACTACCACCGCCATTGATGATAACTTTTTTTGTTCTCTTTCAATCATCCAAGGGGGCCGCGGGTGTTTTCGTGCAGTGGTCGATGGCGGGCAGTGGGGCGCGGAAGGTGGATGCCGACCGTAGGAGGTGGAAGATCGTGGGGTGGTGGTGATGGAATGGCAGGTTGGGGGCCGCGAGTGTTTCCACGCTGTGGTCGATGGTGGATGGTGGGACGCAGAGGGTGGGTGTCGGCTATAGGGGTGGAGGGCCGCATGGGGTGCGGGGTTGCGTGGTGGTGGTGTTGGGATGGGTTGGGAGGCCATGGGCACTGATGGTTGGTGGCGGAGGGGTGCTAGGTTGGGTTGGAGGACCGTGGGCACTAGTGGTGGGCGGCGAAGGGGCGCTGTAGAGGGTGGGGGCCGCAGGCGTCGATGGTGGGTGGCAGAGGAGCACCGTAGAGGATGAAAAGCTACGATGGTGTTCGAAGGAGTGGCGCCGCAGGGGGTGGAGGTCTGCGGTAGGTGGGGCGTGGAGGGACGATGGTGATGGGGCGGGTGGGGGGCCGTGGATGGTGGGCGACGGAGGGGCTGTAGGGTGTTAGTTTAGTGCTTAATCAATTTTTAAATTTTAATAAATAAAATAATAATAATAATAATAATAGTAATAATAATCATAATAATAATAATAATAGTAAAAATAGTAATAATAATAATATTAATAATAATAGTAGTAATAATAATAATAGTAATAGTAGTAGTAAGAATAATAATGATGATGATGATAAGAGAAAGTAGTAATAATAATGAAAATAATAATAATAGTAATAATAATAAAAATAATAATAGTAGTAATAATAATAGTAATAATAGTAATCAGAATAATAGTAATAGTAAGAGTAAGAGTAATAATAATAATAGTAAAAATAGTAATAATAATAATAGTACTAATAATAATGTTAATAATAATAGTAATAATAGTAGTTAGAATAATAATAATAATAACAGTAAATATAAATAATATAATAATAATAAGGGTAAAAGTAGTAATAATAGTAATAGTAATAATAATTGATTATATCAATAATAATAATAAGTTTTTTATAATTAAAATAGTTAAGTTTTTAATTATATTTTTATGCTTTTATTTGTTATAGTTTAATCTTTTTATTTGTATAGTCTATGTATTTCATTATGATTATGATTTAATATTTAATTTATATTAGTCGAAGGTTTTAATTTATAATGTATATAAACTATTCGATTTGAGATCCAGATCGAATTCCAATAAGGGATCTGAGTTAGGATCCTGTTCGAGATCCGATCTAGAATCCTGTCCGAAATCTGGTCTGAAATTTGGATCGAGATTTGGATCGAATCTCAATCGAGATTTAGGTTGGATCTCAGGTTGGATCTAGGTCAGGATTCATTCTGAGATTCGGTATGGGATCATGTTCGAGATCTGGTTCAAGATTCAGATCATGATCCAGATCGGATCTCGATCGGGATTCAGATCGAGATACAGATCAAAATTTGGTTTAGGATCTGGTCTGGGATCCAGTTTGATAATGGTTTAATTTATGTATTGATCTAACCTTAGATTCCTATTCAAGAGTCGGTCCTAGGGTCTCCAAAATGGACTTTATGAATGGCTCTTGGATGCTCCGATTTGGATAGTTCATAAATGCATCAATATTTTATTATTGTCATGATGTTCTTTGTTCTACTATGAAAAATTTCATCATAGTTATCTCATTTATTCTCCAAGTACATATTAGTTATGGTTAAAATGTGATCCATCTATATCGTATACTTGAAGAACTGTAGGGAGATGCTACTAGATTTTTTTGAATATGGAACAAAGAACAAAGCTGTGGCAACAATAAAAGTGATGCATTTTTAAAAATGATAGGACCACACCTATTAGGAAGGAGTTGGTAGAGTTAGGATTCATGAATCATTATTTTTTATTGTCAGATGGATATCGACAAAAGTTGGATGAACACCAAAAATATTTTTTTGTCTGAATATCGAAAAGGTATTCGAGATTTTATTGAATTTGCACGATATAAGACTGATAGTGCCAGTAGATAAAGTATCCATGCAAAAAATATATCAATATGGTATATCATCATATATCACTTGTTGAGAAGTATCTGCTACGTTTTGGTATGGATAAGAAGTATACTTGCTGGATATGGCATGAGGAGGGTAATCTGAATGAAGTTGTGTATGACGATGATAATATCGATGATGATATTGATGCTGCTGAACCTATCGAATATGGTGGTATAGGTTTACTATTGGATGATTTACATCAAGGTGTTACCTCAAATGTTTCCATAAGTACTAGTGCATCTCAAGGCAATTTTGATCATGAATACAATATTGATGAGGTAGAAGGGACTTTTGAACAGTTTGCAAAGTTTGTTTGGGATGCACGAGAGCCACTCTACCCAAATTATGTGAAGTTCTTTAAGTTAGAGTTTTTGATCAAATTGCTTCATATTAAAACGGTGAACCGATGGAGTCAGAAGTCATTTGATAAAAAATTGGCATTGATTAAAGCAGCTCTTCTTGATAGATCAACACTTCCAAAATCATATATGAAAGCAAAAATGTATATACAGAATTAGGACTTGGTTATATTTCTATACATGCCTGCAAAAATGATTGTATATTATTTTACAAGGAGAATGAATAAGCAAGTGAATGTCCGTAATGTGGTAAGTCTAGGTACAAATTCAATAATAGAAAAGGAAAGAAGATATCTCATAAGATTTTAAGATATTTTTCATTGATTTCAAGATTTCAAAGGTTGTATATGTCCATAAAGACAGCTAAAGAAATGAGATGGCATCATGAACAACGGATTTCAGAAGAGAACAAACTTAGCCATCCGGTTGACTCTGTACTATGTAAAGATTTTGATGCAAAGTATCTGCTATTTACGAGTGATCCGTGCAATACCCGACTTGATCTAGCGATAGATGGATTTAATCCTTTTGATAATTTGAGTACTTCCTATAGCATGTGGCATATGATGCTACTTGTATATAATGTATCATCTTGAAAATGCATGAAAGAGTCATTTATTTTTATATCACTATTGATTTTGTATCCAAAAGCACCAGGTAATGAAATTAATGAATATCTACGATCCTTCATCGATGATCTAAAGGAGCTATGGAAAATGGAGTATAGACATACGATTCTGTCAGTTGAAGAAATTTTAAGTTACATGCATCAATTTTATGGATGATAAATGATTTTCCTGCATACAAAAACTTATTTGGATGGAGTACCAAAGAATATCTGGCATGTCTAATATGCAATAAGGATACGTCCTTATATTAAGAACACAAAAGAAAAATTTACTTCATGGGTCATCGACGATTTCTATCTGTTGATCACTCTTGAAGGACCCATTATAACAAATATTTTGATAGTAAGTCTAACCGATGTTTGCCTCCTAAGGAGTTAAGTGGAGTGAAAGTATTAGAAAAACTTGAAGTTGTTGGAAATATAAAATTTGAAAAAACATCGGATATTCACAAGTAGAAGCATACTGAAGTTGAGCTGAATTGGCCGAAGCGAAGCTTATTTTTCGAACTATCGTACTGGAAGCAACTATTTTTTCATCATAATCTGGATGTAATATACATTGAGAAGAATATTTATGATAATATCATCGGTATAGTGTTAAATATCATAGAAAAAATAAAAAATAATTCAAAAACTCGTCTTGATTTGCAAGAAATGGAAATCCGACAGGAATTGCATTTAGTTCATCGAGGTGATAAATTTTTTCTGCCACATGCATATTATTCACTATTTGGTGAGGAGAAGAAGAGTTTTTGTGGATGGTTCAAAATCATGAAGTTTTTTGTTGTTTATGCTTCAAATGTATCGTGATGTATTGGCATCAATGATGGCAATATCTCTAGCATGAAAAATCATGACTCCCATGTGATGATGTAGCACTTACTTCCTGTGGTGATGCGTGGCTGTCTGAGTGGTGATGTTCAAGCTGCATTGATTGAGTTAGAAGTATTTTTTCGAGAACTGTGTTATCGAAAGTTGAAGATTAATTTAATTGAAAAGTTTGAGAAGGATATTGTGCTCATTCTTTGTAAGTTAGAAAAAATCTTTCTAGCATCATTTTTTGATGTTATGGTACACCTGGCTATTCATCTTCCAAAGAAAGCTCTTCTAGTCGGTCTGGTATATTATCGATGGATGTATCCTATTGAAAAATAAATAAATCATAATCTCTTTGATATATCAATTATAAGATATAAATGTATTACAATACTTTAAATTATTTTTTATTTATAGATTCTTGTGTACTCTAAAAAAGTATGTGTGCAATAAGGCATGGCCTGAAGAATCCTTAGTGGAAGCATACATAGCTACGAAGTATCTCACATTCTGCTTGATATATCTTGATGATATCGAAATAAGATTCAATCGTATAGATCGTAATGCTGATCGTAAATGGGATGATGGTAAACTGACACCATCCATATTCAAACAAACGGTTCGATCCATTGGTGAAAGAAGATATGAGTTTATGATCGTGAATGAGCTATCCAAGGCATACTTCTATATTCTAAATAATTATGAAGAAATTAAAGATTTAATTAAGTATTATCATAGCATAATTTTAGTATTTTAACTAATTTTTTCATGTCAATATAAAATTAAAAATCATGACTTATTACAGTGAACACAAGAATATACTATTTAGGAAGAATAATACAAATGTTATATAAGACGAAATTTACAAAATGATTTGGGGACCATGTAAGTTTTGCTAGTATTATATTATATTTTTATAATTATATAATTAATTACTTGTACCGATATAATTTTTTATGCTATATTGTAGATGAAATCTAAGTATTTTAATAAAAAAGAGGATGCGACCGATGAATTGTACAATTCAGCATGTAGCTCCGATCGAAGGGTTAACTATTACACATCCTATATTATTGGAGGAATGAGATTTTATACAAGAGCTTGAGATGCAAAGATGGATGCAGAATAGTGGGATTGCTATGATAGGATATGATGGAGAAGAGGATATTGAATATCTTGGTGTATTGATAGATATCATATAATTGAAGTATGGGTCCAAAAATTTGGTATTTTTATTTTAGTATGAATGGTGAGATATTAGTAATAAGAAGATCGGTATTCATATCAATTCATGCTTTATCAGTATAAATTTTGCATGAACATGATATCAGAATGAGCCGATATTAGTAACTCAAGCGAAAGAAGTAATATATTTAAAGGATCTGAAATATCAAGGTGATTGACATGTTGTACAAAGAATAATACCTAGAGGCATATATGACATATTAACTCGCCTAGAGATGGACGATGATTCAAATCTATATGAAGAAAAACTTTTCAAGAGGAAGAATCAACATTGACCGAGCATCTTGTTGATGAAGAACTTATGCCAACTCCTTTGAATAGGGCTAATCTTCCATCCAATAAAGTTGAAGCTGATTTTATATTTAATCTTGATGATTTGGAGGGCGACGATCAGTTCATAAATTATGATGATCTAGAAGATGATACATTAATCAATTATTATGATTCGGAGGAGGATTTAGAAATTAATGAGGATATGGATATTGATAAGTAGATCTGTATCCCTTATTGAATCTTCTTTTATAATAATGGTATGCAATACAATTCTATTCATTAGCATTTATGTATTTTTTGCTATTATTATTTATTATTATATTTATTTATATGTTAAGTTAATTATATGCATAGTTTAAGCATTACAGGTGTGGCATCGGGAGCGAGACGATGATGTTCAAGTTTCTAGCCTATCCCTGAGCCTTCTTTCATTTCCACTGCTGCACCATCGAAGTCGCCAGAGGGCCCTATAGAGATGGGTCTGAGTGAGGCAGGTTCAAATGAGCCAGCCCTGACTGATATTTTCATATTCTTTATATAATAAAATTTGATTTTAATCTACCTAGCTATTAGGTTTATAGATGGCTAGCATACTAATATTTTATTCATTATTTTTTCAGGCCATTCTCTATCAGTGGTGAGTCGAGCGTGAGGTTCATTGAAGAATCTCACTCTTGAGCGTTGAAGACATGAGCACGAGGGACAGCATCTCCGCATCGAAATTTTGTCAGGCTACACCAAACCTATTGGGGGATGACACGGGCAATGGCAGATGAGCCGAGCATCATTTGCCATAGCTATGCCCCGATGATGCTTTTCGATTGGCGTCAGGTTACACAATCTCAGAGAAAAATCTTCTATAGCCATTTATAGGTATAATAATATTTATTTAAATATTTAATTAATATTATATTCTTATAATATTTGTTATTGGCAGTCTATATTTGAGATTATTGATTTTGAGCATGATCACGTGCGGCGAGCTACAAATGATTATTTATGTTCGTGGTTTAAGGAGTATCGACATCGCATTCATCATCACTAGTATGCTATAGTGCATGATTAGGAGGTGGAGGTAGCATGGCAATGATCACATGATAGCACCAGTATCGAGGACTGGACTGTCATATGCCATGTGTATGAGGATCCAACATATCAAGTAACTTCCTTTTATGTAAAATTTAATAATTAAATCATTTATTTTTAAATTTAGTTACTTACTAACTAATTTGACTGTTAACTGTGTAGGATCAATGTGCCAAAAATACCACTAATCGGGTGAGACAGATAGACTTGCATGTGGGGGTTCGAGGCCATTCGCTCATCATATGGAATAGATGGTAAGTAATTTTTATTTATCATATTTTAATTTTTTAATAATTTAAAAAAATATTAATTATTCTTAAATTATAAAGATATGTAGAGAGTAGCGAGCTTTCTGATAGAATCAAGATCTACAAATAGACCCATCAGTGACGATCAGGGGACTAGACGGCCAGGAGCTAGGAGCTTTATGTAAGTTTTTTCAATTATTTTTTATTAATATTTTGAGTTTCAGTACAAACTTAGAATAGCTATAACTTTAATTTTTAGGATCATATAATAAACATTAGATCCCAACCTATCCTAGAGGACTCGACCGCATCCACAGATGATGAGATCTATGATCAGAGGCTTGGTACGAGATTCTATTATGTTAGGAGACTAGGACATGGAATTAGAGCTCCTACATCTTTATGCTCATCTAGGACTGGCATCTATGCTACCTACGATGCTTGGCTAGCTGAGATACAGAGATAGACTGCTGAGCTAATTGCATGCATCGATGAGTACCAGCTATTGTAGTCACAGATGATGGAGCGGATGGCATAGATGATGCAGTTGATGAGACAGTAGTAGGTCGATCTGAGCTTCTTTGAGCACTCCCCTCCTTCGGTCCATTCTTCTTCTTCAGATATTACCGATGCTTGATGGCCGATGGCCTATTTTCTTCTATTTTTATTTTTATTTTATATCTTTTATATTTATTTACCAAAAATACTTTCTATAATGAAATACTTTTTATATAATGAAATGATAAAATTTATTATAGATGAAATGATAAAATTTATTTATGAAATTTTTATATTAATTTTATAAATTATAAATATAAATATTAAAAATATAAAATATATTTATTTATAATTTTTAAAAAAAATAATTTAGGATGTAATTATTTATGATGAAATATTTTTATCATAAATAAAAAATTATTTACAATAAAAATATTTTCATCTTAAATAAAAAATTATTTATGATGGAAATATTTTTGTTGCAAATAAAAAACTTATTTATGATGAAAATATTTCTATCATAAATAAAAAATTATTTATGATGGAAATATTTTTATTACAAATAAAAATTATTTATGATGAAAATATTTCCATCATAAATAATTTTTTATTTATGGTGGATATATTTCATCAAAAAAACTTTTATTTATGATAAAAAATTTTGGATTCCATCATAAAAAATTTCTTCATAAATAATTTAATGAATAAAAAAAATTTTAAAGAAAATATTTCATCATAAAAAATTTTTATTAACAATGAAAATAAAATTTTCATTGCTAATTATTATCTACGATCCCATTTTTTGCGACTAAGAATTAGCGATGAAATTTTCATCGTTAATAATTATTAGCGACGAAAATTGCTTATTTGCAATGAATAATTTGCATTGCAAAAAATAGGTTTTTTGTAGTGCAATGTGATATGTGACGTAGACCACATGAATCCCATCGAGCTTGGTCAAATCTAAGATCGAGCTTTGCTGGAGAAACTCCATAAAGGACTATGTTGGAGTCATTGTTAGAGTAGTAGTCGCCAGCGGGCTTGTCCACCATCAGATCTAGATAGCTCTCGGGCACTGGATCAACACATTCCTCATAGTCTCCTCCTTAGCCTCACAATAGGGATATATATATATATATATATACACCACTATCATCGCCCCTCCTCCTCCCTCAACCTTGATGACGGACGATCCCTCCTCCGCTTAGATGCTCCCTCCTCTCCCACTTCTTTTGCCAAGCCCCTGACAATCCTATTGCCTTCTTTACCGATCTCATCGAGGCCTTCCCCCTCCCTCCCTCCCTCCAATGACCCCACTGTCTTTGTCCCTCCCATGCTGGCATGCCGCCTAGCCTCTTATTTGATGGAGACCCCCAAGGATGGAAGAAATAGAGAAAAAGGGTAGGGGGAACCCAAGCTGTTTGATTCGGCCACTCTAAGCCTCCTCCCATGCGATAGAGACTCATGAGCATGGAAGAAACATAGGAAAAGGACCGAGGGGACCCTAGCCCTTTGATTCGGCAACTCCAACCCTTTCACACGGCCCATAATCAAGATTTTTGAGGATGAAAGAAAACATAGAGAAAAAATTAGGAAAAAATGAAAAAAATTAAAAGGTATGACCTTTCCCACATAGCTTGAATTCTTGATCATTATTTTTCCTTTTCACTTCTTTTTCTTTTCATTTCATTCTCTATTTTGGAGATTTATGATTGAGCACTTGAGGGAGATCAGAGATCAACGCATTTGAGAGATGTTGGAGCACCTGAGGGTAGATCAAAGTGAGTTTTTAGGTTTTCAGAGTTTAATCTCGATAAAAAGGTAAAAATTTTGTAAGATCCAATCTATATGCCTGCAGCTAGCAGGAATTTGATTTCTATTTCATGCTTAGCACAAGAAGGCTATGTGATCACCTTCTTTAAGGACCATTGTAACATTCTTTATGAAAGAAATAAAATTGCAAATAATTTCCTTGTTAATGGTCTTTATCAGTTGCATATTGATGTACCTATTTTAACTATCGAGCAAAACATGAATGCCAAACGACCTAGGGATAGTCCAAACGACAGATATCTATGGCACCTGAGATTAGGTCATATAGCAGAAGATAGGATTAACAAATTGGAGAAAAATGGGCTATTGAGTCCATTGACTTTTGAGTCATATCCAACTTGTGAATCTTGTCTTCAAGGCAAAATGACTAAACTCCCTTTTGTTGGACATGGGGAGAGGGCCACAGATCTCCTTGCCCTAGTACATACTGATGTGTGCGGCCCATTTCGATGTGCCGGCTAGAGGCAATTTTGTCTACTTCATTACCTTTACCGATGATCTGTCTAGGTATGGGTATGTGTATCTTATGAGACACAAGTCTGAAGCCTTTGAAAAGTTCAAAGAATTCAGACATGAAGTAGAAAAATAAATTGGAAAATCCATTAAGGTTCTTCGATCAGATCGAGGAGGTGAATACCTTAGCCGAAAATTCCTAGACTATCTTAAGGAAAATGGCATAGTCTCTCAATGGACTCCACCAGGAACACCTCAACTCAACGAAGTTTCAGAATGGAGAAATCGGACTCTATTGGATATGGTTCGATCCATGATGAGCTTCACAGACCTCCCTGATTTCCTTTGGGAACATTCATTATTAACTTCAATCTATTTACTGAATAGGGTTTCCTCTAAAACCATTCCTACCACACCGTATGAGATATGGCACGGTAAGAAACCAAGTCTGAGTCATCTCAGAATTTGGGGTTGTCCGGCTTCATGTCAAAAAGACAACAAGCGGACAAGTTAGAGTTTAGGTCCTTTAGAGCTCGATTCATAGGATATCCTAAAGAGTCATTAGGATACTATTTCTACATTCCAGAAGACCACAATGTGATTGTGAGTCGACATGCCATATTTTTTGAAAAACAGTTTATTCAAGATAGTGGCATTGGAAAGCAGATTAAGCTTGATGAGAAAGTCTCACAAGCAGAACGAGCTAAGGACCAAGTGGAACCAAATCAGGTTGAGCCAATAAGAACACTACCTCCTCCACCTCGTAGATCGGAAAGAGTTTCCCGTCCCCCTGAAAGATACTTAGGTATTATTTCAGAGGATGTAGAGGAAATGTTCCTCATAGGTAATGGTGCTCATGGTGATGATCCCAAAACCTACAACGAGATGATATCAGATATCGACTCCGAGAAATGGCTTGAGGCAATAAAGTCAGAAATTGACTCGATGCACTCAAACCAAGTCTGGACCTTGGTAGATCCACCAGAAGGTATAGTACCTATTGGGTGTAAATGGATCTTCAAGAGAAAGATTGGTGCAGATGGAAATGTGGAGACATTCAAGGCTAGACTGGTGGCAAAAGGTTATAGTCAATGTGAAGGCATTGACTATCAGGATACCTTTTCCCCAGTAGCTATGCTAAAATCCATCCGCACATTGCTTGCTGTTGCAGCCTATTTCGATTATGAAATATGGCAAATGGACGTGAAAACGGCATTCCTAAATGGATATCTTGAGGAAGATATCTATATGGAACAGCCGCTAGGTTTTCACATCCAGTGATACTGATCACAAGGTTTGCAAGCTGCAAAGGTCCATATATGGACTTAAGCAAGCATCTCGGAGCTGGAACACTCGTTTCAATGATGTGATCAAAAAGTTTGGTTTCATCAAAAATGAAGAGGAACCATGTGTTTTCAAAAGGGTCAGTGGGAGCGCTGTTGTCTTCCTCGTATTGTACGTGGATGACATCCTCCTTATTGGGAATGATATTCCCATGTTGACATCAGTCAAGATGTGGTTGTCTAAGAAATTCTCCATGAAAGACCTAGGTGAAGCATCATTTATTCTAGAAATTAAGGTCTATAGGGATAGACCGAATAGGATGCTAGGACTTTTACAGAAAATGTACATAGAGGAAGTACTAAAGAGGTTTAGTATGGAAAACTCTAAGAGGGGATTAATACCCTTCAAACATGGTATTCATCTTTCCAAGAAGATGTGCCCCAGCACACCTGAGGAAATAGAAGATCATCCAGGAGGAATGCTAGTTGAAATTTGAAAGTAATCTACTGGAGGAATTTGGATGGAGTTCGACTGATGGAGAAGTTTAGAAGAAATCTGACTGATAAAAAAGTCTGACTAACAAAAAATTTTGGAAGAAGTTTGACTAATGGAGAAGTTTGAAAGGAGTCCGACTGATGGAGAAGTTTGGTTGAAGGAGAAGTCTGAAAGAAGTTCAATTAAAGAAGAAGTCCAAAAGAAGTTCGATCACTGGAGGAGCTCAAAAGGGGTTCGATCGTTGGAGGAGTTTGGAAGGAATTCGATCATTGGAGGAGTCCGAAAGGGGTTCGACCGCTGGAGAAGTTCGACTGTAGAAGAAGTCTGGGAGGGGTTTGGCCGCTGGAGGAAGAATTTTCGATCGAAGTTCTTTCATGATTATCAGCTACATTAGATTAAGCATCAGATTGAACTTCGGTGGGAGTGGAGTTTATTCCCAACACTAGTCTCCTCACTCTCGAGTTTGAAATTTGAAGGAATGGAGTACAAAAAAGATGACTGTCGAAGTTCTTTTTCAGGCTCTATACTTGTTGAGGTTGAAGCTCGAAAGAGATCTTATCTTCTATTGAAGTTGAAGCTCGGAGGAGATCTTATCTTCGATTGAAGTTGAAGCTCGAAAGAGATCTTATCTTTCGTGAAGGTTGAGAGAGATCTTATCTTCTTTTGAAGTTAAAGCTCGGGGGAGATTTTATCTTCAGTTGAGGTTGAAGTTCGGAGGAGATCTTATCTCCAGTTGAGGTTGATGCTTGAGGAAGATCTTATCTTCAGTCGAGGTTGAAGGAGATCCTATCTTTTGTTGAAGTTGAAGCCCGGAAGAGATCTTATCTTCCATGGAGGTTGAGAGAGATCTTATCTTTTTTTGAAGTTGAAGCTTGGAGGTGATCTTATCTTCAATCGAAATTGAAGCTCGGAGGAGATCTTATCTCTAGTCGAGGTTGATGCTCGGAGGAGATCTTATCTTCAGCCGAGGTTGATGGAGATCTTATCTTCTATTGAAGTTGAAGCTCGGAGAAGATCTTATCTCCCATGGAGGTTGAGAGAGATCTTATCTTCTTTTGAAGTTAAAGCTTGGAGGAGATCTTATCTCCAACCGAGGTTGAAGCCCGGGGGAGATCTTATCTCCAGTCGAGGTTGACGCTCGGGGGAGATCTTATCTCCAACCGAGGTTAAAGAAAATCTTAACTCCTGTCGAGTTTGGATAGGAAGCGTACGAAGGCAGGATAGCCTGAAGGTTCTCCAAGGTTGACCTCGACTTTTGGAAGGAGGAGGAAGATGACATGGAGGCGAGACTGTCTAATACGGTAGTCGATCTTTTTTCTTTGCATTTGACGTAATCAGATTATCATGGAAAAGCACGTATAGGGATTCTCCATCGAGCTTCTTTTTTCTCCACGTCTTTGGTCTACAAGATTCTGATTTTGGCTCATGTTAGGATGAGGCTTTTCTTCTATTCTTAACATGGGTTACGGGGTTGTGTTAGGGTCGTCGGTACGATCTCTCCCTCTATCTTGTCTTATATCAATGAGTTCTTCGACTTTGCTCACGTTAGGATGAGGTTCTTCTCCTATTTCTAAATAATCGAAGATCTTCAACTTGCTCATGTTAGGATGAGGTTCTTCTTCTGTTCCTAACATAGCCACTTTTGATTGCTTCTTTCCTGTTATCATATAGTTTTTGCACCAAGAAACAATAACATTGAAATGAAGGAGTTTTATTGAATGAAAAATTACTGGCAGTATATTCTCAAATTTTTTGAATTTTAAGATCGTGGGAGCGTTGTTCCTTCGAGCTCCTTCAGATGACAAGTTTTAAACTGAACGACCTCCTCTATTTCATATGGATCTTTTCAATTTGGAACAAGCTTTTCCTGACTTCGAGGCTGAGAGATGGTGGCTCATCGAAGTACTAAGTCCCTTAGAGATAGTGTTGATGATGCTGAGAGGAGGCCAATCTCCTTATTATTCCTTCCTCATTGGTGGTTCTGGCAGTGGCAGCATCCTTGGCTGATCTTCTCTTGCTTCAGATCGATGTTTGAGAAATTGACCCAACCGACCTTTCCTAATGAGCTCCTTGATCTCATCTTGGAGCTGAATGTATTCTTTAGTATCATCATCGTGATCATGATAATACAAACAGCACTTGCTTCGATTGTGCTTGTTTGAGGGAGATCATAATTCTTCTGATCTTGGTAGCTAATTCTTTATTTCCATCAGAACTTGAGTTTTAGGAGCATTAAGAGGGGCATAGTTGTGGAACCTTCTGGAGGGAGAACTTCTTCGCGCCCTTCTATTGAGGCTTCTTTGACGATGAGCTCGAGGAGGAGTTTGGGCTCGCTTGCGCTTGAAGGAAGTCCGTGAGCATGGCCGAACTTCATTCGGCCCTCCATCAATGGTAGGTCTATTAGACTCATCCGCCACTCTCCTATAGCTTTCTCATCCTTCAACTTGAAGGCTTCTTCCACTCAATTTTTTCTTCCCAGGGGCAATGGGTATGCTAGCCCAGGTGCTCCTCCTTGGGATCGGTTCCTAACATTCTGATGGCAAATTTTCTAGCGAAACCACCACCGAAGGCTGCCACATGGTCTGCACCATTTTGGTGAGACTCTAAACCTACTGCATCAGTAGGTTAAACTACTCCAGATCTACCGTGGCCGTCGATAGAGAAGGAGATTGAAGCACCGACGATGGAGAAGGAACGGATGGATCTAGCTCAGATCTGACGGCAGAAGCTATAGATCTCCAAATAGTCGTCTTCTTTGGAGGCATTTCTTGAGATTAAGAGAGAGGATGAAAATGAACCTAGAAGAAGATCCATAAGATCGACTGAGCACTCCTTTAAGAATAAGGGTACCTCAGGAATAGAGTATTGAGAATGTGTCCTAAAATCAATCGTCAGTCTGTTAATGGTTGAACCATATATTTATAATTTATATATAAATTATAAATTAATAAAAGTTATTTTGATATTTTTCATCATAAATTCTGTTGTCTTCTATGTATAATGGTTGGACCATATACATAGTTTTATTTTCAGATCTATTGATGTATGCATGGATATTATGTTTAGATCCTAATATGTAGGATTAAATAATATGATATGATCAGTAGATAATTAATTAAATTAATTATTTTTTACTACATCATTGCTATTTTTGAAATATTTTTTGAAAGTAGCGAGGCAAATCCTGCACTATTTTCTTCAATAGGTATCAGAGCAAGATTCTTTAAGCATGATATGCTTGCATATTTAGATTAATAATTTAGATTTGATCTAAATATTGATCTAATAATTAGAATAATTAGATCTAAAAAATTAAAATCCAAATCATATGGACTGTAGATTGTCTTATATAGGATTTACCTCCTACAGTGAAAAGATTATTCTGGTACGTTGCTGATCTATATCGTTAATCATGAAATTACTAAATTTGATCTAATATTTTATAATTTAATTATATTAAATTTTAATCTGATTTATGATCATGAATGCATAATTAGATAAAGTTTGATTCATGATTTTATGATTATGTAATATACAAAGTTTCAGATTAAATCCTACAACTAGTGTTGTTTGTGAATTAAAATAATTTAATTTTGAAATGAGTCGACTCAATTGGTGAACAATGCTAAGTTATAAAGAACTTTTTAAAATTAAAAATATTTTCAAAATGCTGAACCCTAACCCTTAGCCCATAAACTTAATTAAAAATTAAGTATAATGATTTAGTGTCTAGAATTATGAATTAAAACTCTAAGTCATTAATCATAAACTTGTGAGTTATTGGGTTAGTTGAATTAGGTTTATAAATTAGGTTAGACCTAAGGTTAGTTAGAAGATGGACTAATTTAGAGTAATTGATCAAATCTAATTAAATATTAATTTAGATTAGGTCAAGGACTCTATAGACTTAATTACAATAGTTGTAGTTGGTCAAGTCCATGACTTTAATAAGGACTAAATGGACTTTATTCAAGGCTACGCGGTCGAATCTAAAATTACTAGGTTGGTCAAATTAAAACTAATAAATCGGATGGTGTTTAAGGTAAGTTTGGCAGTTTGACCAGTGATTTTTTATTGGAAGCTACTCACACTGATTTGGTCTTTGATGAGTTAATGACATATCCCTTCCACTGATCTTGTTTACCTAGCCATCCTGATGAGTTAGATTTTAATTAGATCACTTGGTGATTCGAACTCACCCATATCTATTAGGTAAATTAGTCTGACTAATTTAGGTGCTCCTAATGCCAGCTTAGATTAGATTCTTTTCTGACTTGGTGAAGTTAGTGAGAGGATCGAAATTGGCTCACTGAATTTTTTTAAATTGATTAACTAAATCCTCTAAAATTATTAGATCCTTAAAAATAAAATAGTCATATAGATAACTAAATCATAGCCTTCCATTAAGTTGAGTGATAATGGATTCATTAGTATAATGATCATTGGAGGCCCAAAGGTCTGATGATTATTGACCAATGAAATTATCATTCATAAAATGATAATTTAGTTAAGTCTTTCTGATGGTGGTTAGGTTGGCCGACCAAAGTCGGGCCTGATCATTTATTGGTTAGATAAGACCAAATATGGTCATGTTAATGGTTGGACCTAATCGAATCTTTTTCAGTGGAGGCCAAACCTACTGATTAGGTCTATGGGGCAAAATCAATATTACTAGAAGTTATTTAGAAAAATAATTGATTTTAAATCTATCCATAGGTGCATATGGGTAGACCAACCAAAGTTGGGCTCATGTGTAGTCTATGTGGATTCTAGTATCCACTAAAAAATTAAAATAATTTTTTGAATTAGAGATAGAGGCTACCAATTCGTATATAATAGTGGAAGAACCTTTAGACTGAAGTCTAAATCTTTAGGATTAATAATTTATATACTGTTGGGGATAAACTCTGCTCCTACTGAAGCCCAGTTCGATGCTCAGCCTGATGCAACCAGTAGCCATGAAAGAGCTTCAACGGACAGGTCTTAGCCGAACTCCTACAACCGATCGAACTGCTCAACGACCGAGCTCCTTCGGACTTCCAGTGGTCGGGTCTTAGCCGAACTCCTACAGCCAGCCAAACTGCTCAACGGTCGAGCTCCTTCGAATCCCTTCAGCTGACCGAACTCCTCAATAGTCGAGCTCCTTCAGACTTCTTCAACCGACCGAACTTCTCAACGGTCGAACTCCTTTGAACTTCCAATGGTTGGGCCTTAGTCGACCTCCTTCAACCGACCGAACTCTTCAATAGCAGAGCTTCCATCGAACTTTCACTTGAGCCGAAGTCCCCCCGCACTTCTCCAATCAGATGCCTGTGGGAGCCGAACTCCTCCCAGACATCCCCTTCAATCAGACTTCTTCAAGAGCTGGACTCCTCCCGGACATTCTCTTCGGTCGATCAAGCTCCTACCGAACTCTCCAGTGATCGAGCCTTAGCCGCACACCTCCATCCAGGTGCTTGTGGAAGCTGAACTCCTTCTGAGCTTTCTCTTTAGGAGTCCGAACTCCTTCAAAATGGATACACATCAAAGCCCTTCAACCCTTCATTCGATTCCGAGCGACTCAGTATTAAGACAGCTACAGCCTCACCATCAATCCACCATAACCAATAGCGATCTGCTATCAGGCAGCGATGACTGTCACCATCAATCCATTGCAGGCGGTGCTGCAGGCGGTGCTGCAGACATGCTTTCCTCTGGGACTGACTCCATCGGATCTCGAACGGTCCATCAGCATGCGACTACAGCTGTCACCATCAAGCTCCGCCTATAAAAAGGATCCTCCAGATATGCTAACCCTAATCTCCAAGCTCTCCTCTTCTTTTCTAAGCTCTGCGGAACTCATTTTCGAGCACTCCATTCCTATTGGTCGGAGCTGACTTGATCATCGGAGGGTCCTACCAGAGTCACCTTCCACCGACTTTGGATGAAATTTTATTTTGCAGATCTCCGATGGCAACCTCATCCATCTCTGCTCTAGCTAATTCCGATGATGATCAATTTTTGCACCAACAGATTGGTGCTAGAAGGAGGGCCCCAAACTCCCAAGGTTTCCTTGTTCTTAAAGGAGTGCTCTCTAGAATTCTTTCCCGAGGTCCCCTTTTTCTTCTTCCTCTCTAGAATTTTTTTTCGAGAAAAAAAATGCCCCCTAAGAAAGCCTCGACCCGATGATCGATGGCCTCCGTGGCTCGATTTCGCTCAGATTCATCCACTTCCACTCCAGCCCCGACGACCCAGGTTCCATCTATAGCCGCGGTGGATGTAGAGCAGTTCAACCTGCTCATCCAGTAGGTTCGTGGTCTCACGGAGGCAGTGCAGGTGGTGCAGGTCATGCACCAGTAGGCTCTAGTACCAGCTCAACCGACATGGAATTCTTCAGAGCCGTGTGGTTCAGTCCAGGGCGACCGACTTGGGCTAGCTGACCTCCGATCCTCGGAAGGGGGAGGCAAAGGAGGGAGAGCCCTTGCTCGGACCGTGGCTCGACCCAGGGTGAAGCTTCACACCCATTCTACCAAAAAACCTTGGAGATCAGAGACCGTGAAGATCTTCTGAATCAAAAGCCCTTAGAAATGAGTCGGTAGATCAAAGAACTTCGTCACACCCCCTCCTTACGTGGTAATGATATTTGCACTGACCCTTCTTTTTCGTAGAAAATTATGCAGGAATCGGTCCCGTCGAACTTCAAGCTCTCGTAGTTTGAGAGTTAAGATGGGACCATCGATCCGGTCGACCACTTGAAAGCCTTTCGGACAACGATGTTGCTCCATGGCGCGCTAGACGCTATCTTATGCTGAACTTTCTCCTCTACCCTTAAGGAAGCCATCAGGAACTGGTACTCAGCACTCAAGTCGAGTACCATCTTATCGTTTGACTAGATGAGTCAATAGTACGTAGCCCACTTCATCAGTAGTAGACGATCATGCTGAGGTTCGGATTTCTTGATGGCCAACAAGCAGAAGGAGGGAAAACTCATCCGGGCTTATGCCACCCAGTTTAACGCTGCCGCGTTGGAAGTCTGGAACTTAGACCAATCAGTCCCCATGACCGCCCTCAAGGATGGCCTTCAGAAGAATGACTTGCTATTCTCCCTGAAAAAGAAGTATCCCAGAAATTTTGCTGACATGCTAGCTCGGGCCGAAGGATATGGCCGGGCAGAGGAGGCCTTCAAGGTCAAGGATGATGAAGCCAGTGGTAAGCAGTGAATCGGTGGGTCGGGCAGGCCCATCGAAGAAGAAAAGCAGAGTGAAGCTCGACCGTGCTCGCAGACTCCTTTCGATCGCAGGCGAGCCCGAACTCCCCCTCGGACCCTGAGGCGGGGAAGCCCCGATAGAAGAGCCCGTCGAGGTTCTCCCCAGCATCGAAGTTCTCTCCGACGAAGATTTCACAACTACGCCCCTCTTAATGCTCCGAAGACCCAAGTGCTGGTGAAAATCAGGGAACGACTTTCGAGGCTGGAGAGGATGCATTTCTGTCCCAGCAAGCGCGATCCCAATAAGTTCTATCTCTATCATCGTGACCACGACCACGACATTGAGGAGTGCGTCCAACTCCAGAATGAGATCGAAGAGCTCGTCAGGCGAGGCAGACTTGACCGATTTCTGTGGAGACGGCCTGAAGAGCGGGAGGGTTGGCTGAGGGCGTTACCGCCAAGTGGGGAGAACCAAGAAGATCAGCTGCCTCTCGACGTCATCAATACTATCTCAGAGGGACTTCAACAAGGAAAGGCCAGCGGATCTGAGGGACCAATGAAGAGGCAGAGGATCGTGGAACCTATGGCCTTTACTGAGGCGGACGGGGGTCAGGGAATCCAATTTTCGCACAATGATGCGGTTGTAATTTCTTTGAACATTGCTGACTATGATGTACGTCATATTTTGGTGGATAATGGAAGCTCGACCGATGTATTATTTTACGATGCCTTCTCAAAAATGTCCCTATCCGATGACCACTTGGGATCTATGAATTCTTCACTGGTAGGATTCGCTGGCAACGTCGTACTAGTCGAAGGCATAATAACTTTGGCTGTGACGGTAGGGCAACACCCAAAACTGGCCAAAGCATAGGTCAACTTTCTAGTCGTGAGGACTCCGTCCGCCTATAATGCGATTCACGGCCGACTTGATCTAAATGCACTTCGGACGGTGGTATCAACCTATTATTTGAAGATGAAGTTTCTGATGAGTCACGGGATCAGAGAAGTCAGAGGAGACCAGGCTCTGACGAGGCACTGCTACTCAATCGTCCTGCATAAGGGAGAATGGCCCGATCTTTATCTTGTTGACGGACTGGATGTCTGCGATGACCTCACTGAGGAGCGGGGCGAGCCTATGGAGGACCTCGTCTCTGTGCCCTTGAATGACGAAAACTCGGAGCACACGGTGTAGATTGGCTCTAACTTGGTGGATGAGGTTCGAGAGCAGCTCGTCGCCTTCCTCAGGAGAAATGCGGACGTCTTCACCTGGACCCCAGCAGACATACCGAGGATTGACACCGAGGTCATGGAATATGGACTGGCCATCGATCCAAGGCACCGATTGATAAGAAAAAAGATGCACCACCATGCCCCAGAGAGGTAGAAAGCAATCATCGAAGAAGTAGACAAGCTCCTTAAAGCCAGACTCATCCGAGAGGTTAATTACCCGACCTAGGTCTCGAACGTGGTTCTTGTCAAGAAGGCCAATAGCAAGTGGAGGATGTCCGTCGACCTCAAGAAGCTAAACAAGGCCTGTCCAAAAGATAGCTACCCCCTGCCTAGGATCGATCAGCTGGTGGACGTGACCTCGGGCCTTGAGCTCCTCATCTTCATGGATGCCTTTTCTGATTATAACCAGATACGGATGGTGTCCGAGGATGAAGAGAAGATCGCCTTCATTACTGATCATGATCTTTATTGTTATAGGGTCATGCCTTTTGGATTCAAAAATGCAAGGGCAACATACCAGCATTTGGTTCATAAGGACTTCAAGGAGCAGATCGATCGCAATATGGAGGTGTACGTGGATGATATGCTCATCAAAAGTCGAGCTTCGACAGACCACCTCGTCGATCTTAAAGAGACCTTCGGTGCACTCAGGAAGCACAAGATGAAGCTGAACCCGACCAAGTGCGCCTTTGGTGTGACCTCCGAAAAATTTTTGGGGTTCATGGTGTCGAGATGCGGAATCGAGGCAAACCTTGAGAAAATCTAAGCAATTTGGAAGATGACTGTTCCGAACACAATCAAGGAAGTTCAACGTCTGGTCGGGAAGATGGCATCCCTAAATCACTTCGCCTCAAGGTCGGCCAAATGATGCATGCCCTTCTTCCAGGTTCTCAGATGACCAAAGAACTTCTGCTGGATGATAGAGTGCCAACAGGTATTCGAGGAGCTTAAAAGCTACCTCGGCTCACCCCCACTGCTGGCAAAGTTTGAATCCAAAGAAGAATTATTCCTATATCTAGTTGTCTCCTTGGTGGCCCTGACGGTAGTCCTGATCAAGGAAGAAGTAAAGATGCAGTGACCAGTCTACTACGTGAGCCGGGTCCTGAGGGATGCAGAGATCAGGTACTCTAGATTAGAAAAACTAACTTACTCTCTTTTAATTGCTGCCAGGAGGTTCCGACCTTACTTTTAGGAGTACACCGTAATGGTCCTCACGGACCAACTAATAAAAGCAGTCCTTCACCGAGCGAATGCTTCCGAAAGAATCACAAAATGGACAATCGAGCTCATAAAATTCGACATCAACTACCAACCCAGGCCATCGATCAAGGCCCAGATACTGACAGATTTTATGCTAGAATGCACCATTCCAGTCGACGTCGAGCTTGAATCGAGCGAGACCGGCACCAAAGCGAGACCAAGCTTGGACAAAGCCAAGCTGTCGCAGCCAAACCTCCCCGAGGAAAGCACCGACCTCTCTGAAGGCTCCTGGGCTCTGCACGTGGATGGTTCATCCAACTCCGCTGGAGCTGATGCGAAAATGGTTTTGGTTAGCCCCAAGGGAGTCATCGCCGAGTACACGCTGCGCTTTGAGTTCCCTATGACCAACAATGGGGCCGAATATGAAGCGCTGATCACTGGATTAAAGATAGCAAGAAAATTAAAAGTAGATCGGCTTCAAGTCTATAGCGATTTACAGTTGATGGTCGGCCAAGTTAGCGGTAGCTGCGAAGCGCAAAAGAAAAGCATGGTGAGATACCTTGGAAAAGTGAGGAATTTGACTCCGACCTTCGATAGTTTCGGCATTCAGCATATTCCGAGGATGGAAAATACAAGAGCCGATCTTCTCTTCAAGTTGGCCACTTCAGCACCAGTCGAGCTGCCCAAAGGAGTATTTTTGGAGACTCTGAAATATCCAACCCTAGAGGAGCCTCAGATCGTCCTGCAGATGGAATTCGAGACAAGCTAGATCGATCCGTTGGTCGCTTACCTCAAGGAGGGGGTCCTTTCTCATGATCCAAAAGAAGCTCGAAGGCTTAGGAATCAGGCCTTCCATTACGTTTTACATGAAGACAGGTTGTATAAGAGATCATACTCCCTCCCATTGCTGAGATGTCTCCGACCTTCGGAGGCGGACCTCGCACTGCGGGACTCTGTAGGGGTCACATAGGAGCCAGGTCCCTATCGTAAAGACTACTTCGGCAAGGGTACTACTGATTGATCCTGTTTCACGATTCCATCGAATATGTGAGAAAGTGCAATCGCTGTCAGAAGAACGCCAGCATACAAAGGCATCCGACATCCGAGCTTGCTCCACTAAGCGCACTTTAGCCATTTGCGCAGTGGGGAATGGATATACTCGGCCTCTTTTCGACGATATTCGGATAGCGGAAGTTTCTTCTAATCGCGATCGACTATTTGACCAAGTGGATCGAAGCCAAGCCACTAGCGAAGATTACCGAGGCCAAGGTGCGGAACTTCATCTGAAAGTTACTAGTCTATAGATCCGATCTACTCCGAACCCTGATAATCGATAATGGGCGATAGTTCGTCGGACAAGGTTCGTCGAGTTTTGTGAAGAACTAAATATCTTCCATCGCTTCACATAGGTAGCTCACCCACAGGCCAATGAGGAGCTGTGGTGACCAACTGGATCCTACTACAAGATATCAGAGCGAGGCTCGATAGGACAAAGGGGGTCTGGGTGGACGAACTCTATCACATCCTCTAGGCATATCGAACTATACAGAGGGTGCCGATCGGAGAAACATCCTTCATCTTGGTCTTTGGCAAGGAGGCAGTTATCCTGATCGAGCTCAAGCTCCCGTCTGCATAAGTCATGAGCTTCAACGAGTAGTGCAACCCTCAGGACCTCAGAGTCGACCTCGATCTGCTAGAAGAAAAAAGGAAGAAAGTCCGCATTCGGATGGCTCGGTACTACAACACCAGAGTCAAAAACAAAATATTCAGAGTGAGAAACTTAGTGCTCCGGTGAGCCACTGTCTCTCAGCCTCAGAGTCAGAAAAAGCTCGCCCCTAATTGGAAAAGTCCGTATGAAGTAGTGGAGGTCATCCGACCCGGTACTTATAGCCTAAAGGAGCTCGGAGGGATGACGCTTCCCCGACCTTGAAACTCAAAAAATCTGAGGATGTATTACCAGTAATCTTCTTTCAATAAAGCTACTCCATTTCCGCATTATTGTCCCCTGGTGCAAAAACTATGTGGTGACGGGGGTGAAGCAGTTGATAGTTGTCGTGTTAGAAACTGGAGGAGAATCTCGTTCCAACATGAGTAGATAACAAGATCTTCCCCAAGGCAATCTCGACTGTAGGAGATAAGATCTCCTCCAGGGTAAACTCGGCCGTAGGAGATAAGATCTCCCCCGAGGCAACCTCGACTGTAGGAGATAAGATCTTTTCGGCAACCTCGACTGTAGGAGATAAGATCTTTTTCGGAACAAACTCGATCGTAGGAGATAAGATCTCCCCTGAGGTAAATCAACTTTGACTGTAAGAGATAAGATCTCTCCCGGGGCAAACTCGACCGTAGGAGATAAGATTCCTCTTGAGGATCTGGGCCAACCTCAGCTGCAAGAGATAAGACCTTTTCTGAGGCAAACTCGACTACAGGAGATAAGATCTCCCCCGAGCGCTCACATCAACCTCGGCTAGAGCTAAGATCTCTTTCGAGCACCCGAAGCCAACCTCGGTCAGAGATAAAATCTCTTCCAAGCGACCGAGCCAACCTCGGCTAGAGATAAGATCTCTTCCGAGCGACCAGGACAACCTATGAGACAACCTTGGCCAGAGATAAGATCTCTTCCAAGCAATCGAGATAACCTCAGCAAGAGATAAGATCTCTTTCGAGCGATCAGAACAACCTACGAGACAACCTCATCCAGAGATAAGATCCCCCCAAGGGTTCGGGCCGATCTTGACTGCAGGAGATAAGATCTCCTCCGAGGCAAACTTAGCTGTAGGAGATAAGATGTCCCCCGAGGCAACTCGGCTGCTAGAGATAAGATTTCTCTCGAGTGACCACGATAACATCGGCTAGAGATTGGATCTCTCTCGAGCTCCCGTATTGACCTCGGCTACAGGAGAGAAGATCTCCTATGAGTTAGCCTCGACTGCTGGAGATAATGTCGCCCCCGATGAGCTCAACCTCCGACCTCGACTGTGGAAGACGAGGCCTACTTCAACCTCGGTTGAAGATGAGATCTCCTCCGGACTTCAACTTCAACATCAATTTTAGCTGAAAATGAAATCTCCCCCGAGCTTCGATCTAAACCAGCACGGAGCTTAGAAGAAGACTTCGGCAGTCGCCTTTTCTGCACTCCCTTTCTTCGAGTTTCGAATACGAAAGTTGGGGGGACTATTGTTGGGGATAAACTCCGCTCCTATCGAAGTCCAGTTCGATGCTCAGTCTGATGCAATCAGTAGCCATAGAAGAGCTTCAGCGGACAGGTCTTAGCCAAACTTCTACAGCCAACCGAACTGCTCAGTGGTCGAGCTCCTTCGGACTCCCAGCGGTCGGATCTTAGCCGAGCTCCTACAGCCGATCGAACTGCTCAATGGTCGAGCTCCTTCAAACCCCTTCAGCTGATCGAACTCCTTAGCGGTCGAGCTCCTTCGAACTCCTTCAGTCGATCGAACTTCTCAGCGATCAAGCTCCTTCGGACTCCCAGCGGTCGGACCTTAGTCGAACTCCTTCAACCGACCGAACTCTTCAGTAGCAGAGCTTCCATCGGACTTTCGCATGAGCCGAAGTCCCCCCACGCTCCTTCAGCCAAACGCCTATGGGAGTCAAACTCCTCCCAGACACCTCCTTTGGCTGGACTTCTTTAGGAGCCGGACTCCTCCCGGACATCTCCTTCAGTCGATCGAGCTCTTATCGAACTCTCCAGCGACCGAGCCTTAGCCGCACACCTCCATCCAGGTGCTTACGGGAGCCAAACTTCTTTCGAGCTTCCTCTTTAGGAGTCCAAACTCCTCCAAAATGTGTACACGTCAAAGCCCTTCAACCCTTCATTCGACCCCGAGCGGCTCAGTATCAAGACAATTGCAGTCATCACCATTAGTCTACCGCAAAGAACGGCAATCCGCTACCAGACGATGATGGCTGTCATCATCAATCCATTGCAGGCGATGCTTTTCCCTGGGACTGATTCTGTCGGACCTCGAGCGGCCCACCAGCACGCAGCTACAGCTGTCACCATCAAGCTCTACCTATAAAAAGGATCCTCCATATATGCTAACCCTAATCTCCAAGCTCTCCTCTTCTTCTCTAAGCTCTGTGGAACTCATTTTCGAGCACTCCATTCCTGTTGGTCGGAGCTGACTTGATCGTCGGAGGATCCTGCCGGAGCCACCCCCCATTGGCTTCGGATGAAACTTTATTTTGCAGATCTCTGATGGTAACCTCGTCCACCTTTGCTCCAGTTGATTCCGATGATGATCAGTTTCTGCACCAATATATACTAATTAGGTTTGGTTTTTCTTTTTGTGCAGACATGGCTACTAACCTATCGCTCTAATTATTATTAGGCCATGATAAATTAATGGGATCCAACTACGATAGCTAGTATCGTAAGTTAAAAATTATCCTAGAGCATGAGTGGATCCTTTATATGATAACGGATCGAGCACCTAAGGAGCCAGCCCCAAATGCTAGGAAAGTGATCCAAGATACTTTTCTGAAGTGGCTCAATGACCGCACCATCGTTCTATGTATAATGCTGGTGAAAATGAATGACGAGTTCAGCCATAGGTTTAAAAACATCCAGCCACAGGAGATGCTTCAAATATTGAATGACTTTTTTAGCACGTCGGACGACGTTGAAAGGCACAAAATAAGTTGTGCCATTTTTAACGCTTGGATGAGGGATGGGGCCTCAGTCATCGATCATGTATTATACATGATCGAGATGATTGAGCGCCTTAGCAAGTTGGACTTTCTCCTACATGAGCAGCTCGGTAAGGATGCAATCCTTAATTCTTTGCCCAAGTCCTTCCTTTCCTTCCTAACTCATTTTAAAATGATAAAGTCTGCAGTGAACTACCACGGCTTGTTGGGGTTGTTGCAAAACTTTGAGAAGGATTATCAACTCCATAAGAAGATAATGAATGTAGCGAGAGGGTCTTCTTCTAATCGTCGATCCTTTAAAAAAGAAAAGAAGAACAAGAAGAAGAAAAATAAGAAGGTGCGGTCGCATGCTGGGACGACTGCATAGGATCAGGCCAAGAAGCGCAAGCCCGACCAGAGCTAGGCAAAGTGCTCCTTCTATAAGAAGCAAGGGCAGTGAAAGAGGAACTGTCCTTTGTACATTGCCTTCCTAGATCCGAACAGATCGAGGAAGAAGTAAGTAGTTGCTGGATAAGGTAATTATATGATAACATCTTATAATTTTTTCTTATTTGATTCTACTGCCTAGGTATTAGATACTGAAAGCCCTTATCATATTTATAATTCTATGTAGGACTTACAGGTCAGTAGAAGATTTGATCAAGATGAGAGATTCCTAAATATTGGTGATGGAAGACAAGTTTCAATTTTAGCTTTAGAAATCATGAACCTTATAATCAATTCAAATAAAATTATTCTTAATGAATGTCATTATTATCCAACTTTCTTATTGAATGTCATTTCTGTTGGCCTTTTGGCCATAAATAATTTTGAAATATCAATAAAAAAAAATTTATAATATCATTTTGAATGGTGTTATAATTTTGATTGAATAATTCAATAATAAAATTTATTTACTTTCTATGCCTGTTAACGTAGTTCAATCCTTCAGTAAACATCCTAGAATTAGTGATGTGTCTGATGTCTACCTTTGGCACTATAGACTATGTCATATTAACAAAAATAAAATTAATAGATTAGCTCAAGAAGAAATTCTTGAGGTTAGTGATTGTGAGTCACTTTCGACCTATGAATTCTATCTTCTTGGTAAGATGACCAAGTCATCTTTTACTAGAAAAGATAAACGAGCCACTGAACTCTTGAGTTTAGTACATTCGAATGTATGTGGACCCATGAGCTCAAGTACCAGAGGTAGATATTTCTACTACATAACCTTCACAGATAATCTATCGAGGTATGGGTATGTCTATTTAATGAAGCATAAGTTAGAGTCGTTTGAAATGTTCAAACTATTTCGAAATGAGGTAGAAAAGCAAACTTGAAGAGTATTAAAATTCTTTGATCTGATCGAGGGGGTGAGTATCTTTTCAATGAGTTTCTAACATATCTTGGGGAGAACGAAATTCTCTCCCAATGAATCCCTTCTGGAATACTACAATATAATGGTGTGTCTGAAAAGAGAAATTGGATCCTGTTGGACATGGTTCGATCCATGATGGAATTTACTGATTTGTCGATCTTTCTATGAGGATATGCGCTCGAGTCAGCTTATTATATTCTAAATAGAGTTTTGAATAAATCTGTTACAAAAATATCATATGAAATATGGACAGGGCGTAAGCTAATGCTTTCACACCTTAGGGTTTAGGGGTGTCCGACCTACGTCAAATGTTTGATGACAGACAAGCTTGGATCTAGATCTAATAAATATAGTTTTATAGATTACCCAAAAGAAACCAAAGGATACTATTTCTATCTTGCTGATGAGCAAAAAATGTTTGTCGGCCTTAAGGCAGTCTTTTAAGAAAAGAAGTTCTTTGGTGAAGAAACTAATGCCTCCAAGGTCGAACTTGATGAAGTACGATAGATGAAAGAATGGATACAAGTTGTTAAACCTAAGTTGGATCTGATTAGATCAGACCCAGAACCCATTGTAGAAGCATCCTTAAGAAGATATGGTAGAGTACCACGTCAATCGGATAGATACTATAATTTTTTGATCCGGGATGGAGATCCTATCGAATTCGATGAGAACGATCAGGACCCAATCACCTATATGGATGCAATGTAGAGATCCGACTTTGAGAAATGGCTTGAGGTCATGAAATCTGAGATGAAATCTATGAAGGTCAATGATGTATGGACATTGGTTGACCCATCCAAAGGGGTAAAATTCATAGGATGTAAGTGGATCTTCAAAAGAAAAAGAGGCACGGACGGAAAGATAGAGATCTATAAAGCTCATCTAGTTGCCAAGGGATATTGTCAACATTATGATATTGACTATGATGAGATGTTCTCTTCTATGGTAATGCTCAAATTTATTCGGATAATGCTTGCCATAGCTATCCATCTAGACTATAAAATCTGACAGATGGATATGAAAATAGCTTTTCTGATTGGAGAGTTGGATGAAGAGGTGTATATGATACAATCCGAAGGTTTCACATTCATAGATGAGTCTAAGGTGTGTAAACTTTAGAGGTCCATTTATGGACTAAAGCAGGCATCTCGAAGCTGGAACATATGATTTGATAGATCAATTAAAATGTATGACTTCGTTAAGAATGAAGAAAAGCTCTGCATATACAAATGGGCTAATGGTCTAGCAATAGTATTTCTAGTATTGTGAATGATATTTTTTTAATCAAAAATGATGTTCCTACATTACAAGGAATAAAGATCTGACTGTCATCACAGTTCTCCATGAAAGATCTGAGAGAAACTTCCTACATCCTAGGAATGAAGATCTATAGAAATAGATCTAAAAGGTTGCTTGGATTGTCCCAGTCCACGTATATTAACACTGTGCTGGAATGGTTCAGTATGAAAAAATTTAAGATAGGCTATCTACCGATAGGCTATGAAATTTTTCTTTCAATAAGGGATTGTCCAACAACACCTCTAGATAGAGAGCGTATGAATAGAATACCATATGCTTCAACAGTGGATTCTATAATGTACGCCATGATATGTACGCAATCAGATGTGGCATACTTACTAGGTGTAGTGAGTAGATACCAATCTAATCCAGGAAAGAATTACTGGAAGGTTGTAAAAATCATCCTGAAGTTTTTAAGAAATACTAAGGATCAGTGGCGTGTATATGGTGAATCAGACTTAAAACTTATGGGATTCACAGACTCCAATTCCTAGTTTGATCATGATGATAGCAAGAGTGTGTCAGGATATATGTTTATCCTTAATGGTGGGACCGTCTACTGGAAGAGTTTTAAGCAGTATACTATGATCGATTCAGTTTGTGAGGCAGAATATGTCGATGCATCAGATGTTGCCAAAGAAGTAGTGTGGCTAAAAAAATTCATCACCAAGCTTGGAGTAGCATCCTTCCTTGATGGTCCAGTTCTACCATATTGCGACAGCTCTGGAGTCATTGCTCAGACGAAAGAACCAAAGGCACACCAGTGGACGAAGCATATTCTACACCACTATCATCTTGTTCGAGAGATTGTGGATCGAGATGACGTCGATCTTTAGATGATTGATGAAAAGAAGAATCTGACCGACTCATTCACTAAAGCTGTTGCGGTGAAGGAGTTTGATAACTTTAAGTCAAAGATATATATTAGATACTGCACCAATTGGCTTTAGTCCATGTGAAAGATTATTGAAAATATATTCCAAAGTCATTCATCGATCTGTTGACAGTTGGACCATATATTTATAATTATATATGAATTATAAATTAATAAAAATTATTTTAATATTTTTTATCATAAATTCTGTTGTCTTCTAATAAACTCCTGTGTCGTGATGAAGTCCTTAGGACTATCTAGATTCGACAAAGGAGGATTTGTTATTTAGTCCTTAAATAGTTCACGATCAAATGATGCGTTGTTACTTAGAACGATAACATTTATCAAGTATAGGTCGTTATGTACCATATAGGTTGGTTGTCCTCATAACCAAAAAGTGTTGAGACACTAATATGGCATGCAAGTAAGATGTATGGGTACATCTACACTAAATGTGATCGTCTTCGGAGCTTTTTTCCTATCAAGATTAGCTTCGATGGAATATGGGTATAAATATCTCTACAATCTGAGATCACCACGGTGACTTCTAAGCAACTCACTATATTTTGGTGTCGGACTATCTGAATTTTTAATTTAGTGAAGAAAGATTTCTAGGCACAGTGAAGTACTTATGGAGTCGATGCGTGTATCAAGATAGAATTGACTACTCTTAATTTTAGGAGTTATATTCAATTATATTTTAATTTAGTAAAATCTTGATCAGGATAATCTTAGTAAGGAGTCACGGGACTAATTGCTTTAAGATACGATATGGATGTATTTTCTGGGTTGACAGTCTAACCCTGAGTTATCTATTACACAGAGATCATAGGGATGAATTATACGATAACTATATTCGCGAAGATTCTGAATGTTGCGATTGCGATTATTTAACCTATCCAGATGTTGGGTACCATTATTAGATGGTCACTTCGATTAGTATAAAAATTAGTTTCTATACTACCGACTTAGGTTCAGATCTACGGTGTCATAGATATTAGGAGTTTCTATCTGATCTGATGAATGATCAAGAGTTTCATTGATCTAGGACTTTATGGTCAAGAATTCTACTAGACTGAGACTCTATGACCAAGAGTCCTACTGGACTGGGACTCTGAGTCCTACTTATTTGGGACTCTCTGATCAAGAGTCTCATTGGTCTGGGACTCTATGGTCAAGAGTCCCACTAGACTGGGACTCTATGACCAAGAGTCCTACTGGACTGGGACTCTAAGTCCTACTTGTGTGGAACTCTCTGATAAAAAATTTCACTGATCTAGGACTCTATGGTCAAGAGTTCCATTGGGCTGAGACTCTATGATCAAGAGTCCTACTGAACTGAAACTCTGAGTTCTATTTGTCTGAGACTCTCTGACCATGAGTCTTGATAATCTAGGATACTATAGTCAAGTGTTCCACTAGACTGAAACTCTATGACCAAGAGTCCTACTGGACTGAGACTTTGAGTCCTACTCATCTGAGACTCTCTGATCAAGAGTTTCACTAGTCTAGGACTCTATGATCGTGAGTTTAATTCATTTGGGATACTGGGTTCAAGAGTCCCACTGATTTAGGACTCTTCAAGAGTTTCATATTGATAGGACTTTATTGTCCACTAATCCATTCGATTTGAACTTAGATATTTTTAAAAAATTAATTAACAATTTAATTATTAATTAGCTTAATTTAATTGAGCGATGAGGATTCGATCAAGTCCAATTGAATTTGATTCGATTAGATTTGATCCGATCAGGTCATGAGATGATCTAATCGCTATGAGAGTTTTGATCCTAATTTGATTAGGACGTAGATCTAATTAATTTTTAATTTAGTTAAAATTTTATTGAATTAGGCTAAGCCTAATTTAGTTGGATTTAATCTGATTTAATTGGGTCTAGATTAATTGGTTTGGTTGAAACCAATTAAAACCAAGTCAAATGAAGTTTGAATTCAAATTCTCCCTTGTGCCCACTATTTTTGACTTTTCCACTTTGCTTCCCATGCCCTCCCTTTTGTTTGTTGAATATTTTTTGAGAAATAAAATATGAATGTAGAAGGAGAGTCCTTCTGCATGTTAAACATAAGGGAGGGGGCATTGGATAAGGATAAAAGGCTCATTTCATTTTTGAAATCAAGTGAGTGGTTAAAACCTCTTAACCACTTGATTCTTATCATTTTCTATGTAATTTTTATATAATATTCATGTTAATAAATTATAAGAATTTTTGTACATGTAGGAAAAGAGGTTAGCATTATGTGATAAAAATTTTAGAATGTTTAGGCTTCAGTTTTGAACGAAAAAAATCTTGGAGTGAAGGTGAATAGGATCTTACAGCACTTTCTTTTTCCTTTATGCCTCTCTTCTCTTATAATTTTTACCTCTAAAGATATCCTATTTTTAGATATGATCTAAATAGAAATTATACATTTGAAAGTTATCTTTCCATGAAAACTTATTTTATAGAAAAACTCCATACAAAGAGGGCATGATAGGATTTTTAGTGTGTCAGAATTTTTGGGCCGAGTGAAATCCTAAATTTGGGAATCTTAGTTTGAATGGAGAGATCGAGTGCTGTAAGCATCGGATCGCCACCAAATTTGAAACATATCTTCATCATCCTCTAATATTTATATTTTAATTTTTTAAAATATCTAAAAAATAAGAAAGTATATGATCCATCATGATCAGCCATCGATGGCTCTGGCGAGGAACTAGCACTTCAGTGGGACTGATCGAGATTAGAAGCTTCATGTAGACCAACCATAGAGGTCGGACATATATGCAACTATAACGTGATACCAGAGCATTATCCAGTAGACTCAGATTATGGTGATCGACTATCCACAAAAAGATATTATGTTCTGAACATATAGATATAGTAAATAGTTTATTACATAGTTTTATTTTCAGATCTATTGATGTATGCATGGATATTATGTTTAGATCCTAGTGTGTAGGATTAAATAATATGATATGATCAATAGATAATGTTGGTGCAGAAATCCATCTTCGTCGGAGGTCGTCGGAGTCGAGGTCGCTCAGGTCACCGTCGGGGACCTGCAAAATGAAGTCCCGTTCGGAACCGATGGGGGGTGGCTCCGATAGGACCCTCCGACGGTCAAGTTAGTTTTCAGCCAACAGGAATGGAGTGCTCGAAATGAGTTTCGGAGCTTAGAGATGAGGAGGAGAGCTTAGAGAGTCGAGAGTTCAGAGAGAGAGCTTAGCGTATCCGAAAGGATCCTTTTTATAGCGGAGCTTAGTTGATGGTGACGGCCATGCCGTCTGGCAGAGAGTCGCTGGGGCAGCATGGAGTTCGGTACGGAGAGGATGGCGTCGTTCGGTGGATCGTAGGAGCCATACTGGCACGTCGTGGGCCGCATGGAATTCGGTACGGAGAAGAAGGCATCATCAGGGAGTGGCGTTGCCAGAGGTGGTAGCCATGTCGTCTGGTTTCGTTGTTGTCGCAGATTGATGGCGATAATTCATCTCGTAGGAGAGCCCGGCAGAAGGGAAGGCTGGGGGAGCTCGGCTGGCTGAAGGGTCGGCCATCTGTAGAATTCGGCCGAAGGACGATTGCCGAGGAGTTCGACCACTGGGAGGCCCGAAGAAGCTCGACTGAGGCCCGATCGGAGGACTCCGGTTGCTGGCTGGTTCGACTAAGGCTCGTCCGCTGAGGAGTTTGGCCGCTAAGAGGACTTCGTTGAAGCTCGGCTACTTGGAGTCGGTCCGAAGGAGTTCGGTCGTGGGGAGTCTGAAGGAGTTCGGCCGCCAAGGAAGTTCGGTCTCGACGCTGGAAGTCCGAAAGAAGCTTGGAAGCTGACTAGTTCGGCCTGCTGGAAGAAGCTCGGCCGCTGGAAGTTCGGCTGAAGCTCGTCTGCCGAAGCTCTTCTGCGGCTACTAGTTACATTATGCTGAGCGTCGGGCCGGGCTTCGGCAGGAGCGGAATTTATCTCCAACAGTAGCCCCCCCACTCTCGAGTTCAAAAATTGAAGGAAGGGAGTACCAAAACAGGCGACTGCCGAAGTCTTCTTCCAGGCTCCGCGTTTGTTGCAGCTGAAGCTCGGGGGAGGTCTCATCTCCAGCCAATGTTGACGCTGAAGTTGAGGCTGAGGCTTGGGGGAGACCTCATCTCCAGTCGATGTTTGGAGTTGAAATGGAACTCATTTCCAGCCAAAGTTGATGAAGCTGATGTTGAAGCTCTCTGGCCGAGGTCGACACGATAGCTTTCTCTAGCCGAAGTCGATGTTGAAGCTCCCTGGCCGAGGTCGTCGTGGGCCTTACGTCTATCCGAGGACCTTATCCCTAGCCGGAGTCGATGCGGGCGCTCGGGGGAGATCTCATCTCCTACTGCCGAGGTTAGCCCAGTTCCTCGGGGGAGATCTGATTCATAGCCGAAGTTGCTCGGGAGAGATCTTATCTCCAGTAGTCGAGCTTCCCTCGGGGGAGATATTAGTGCGCGCTCGGAGGAGATCTTATCTCCTACGGCCGAGGTCGAAGTGCGCGCTCGGAGAGATCTTATCTCCTACGGCCGAGCTTCCCTCAGGGGAGATCTTATCTCCTGCAGTCGAAGTGCGCGCTCGAGGGAGATCTTATCTCCTACGGCCAAGCTTCTCTCGGGGGAGATCCCATTTCCAGCCGGGGTTGATGCGGGTGCCCAGGGGAGACCTCATCTCCCACTGCCAAAGTTGGACCAATCCCTCGGGGGAGATCTGATCCAAAGCCGAAATTATCCACGATCGCTCGGGAGAGATCTTATCTCTAGCCGAGGTTGTCAACGGTCGCTCGGGAGAGATCTTATCTCTGGCCGAGGTTGCTGACCGGAGAGATCTTATCTCTGGCCGCGGTTCGGGAGAGATCTTATCTCTGGCCGAACTTGCTTTTCGGGAGAGATCTTATCTCTGGCCGAACTTGCTTTTCGGGAGAGATCTTATCTCTGGCCGAACTTTGCCCTCGGGAGAGATCTTATCTCTGGCCGAGGTTGGTTCGGGAGAGATCTTATCTCTGGCCGAACTTGCTGTTCGGGAGAGATCTTATCTCTGGCCGAACTTGCCCTCGGGAGAGATCTTATCTCTGGCCGAGGTTGCGGTTCGGGAGAGATCTTATCTCTGGCCGAACTTGCTTTTCGGGAGAGATCTTATCTCTGGCCGAACTTGTTGTTCGGGAGAGATCTTATCTCTGGCCGAACTTTGCCCTCGGAGAGATCTTATCTCTGGCCGAGGTTGCGGTTCGGGAGAGATCTTATCTCTGGCCGAACTTGCTTTTCGGGAGAGATCTTATCTCTGGCCGAACTTTGCCCTCGGGAGAGATCTTTTCTCTGGCCGAGTTTGCCGCTCGCATTAGGACGAGGTTCTCCTCCTGTTCTTAACACGGCGACTATTGACAGCTTCTTTTCCAGCCATTACATAGTTTTTGGCACCTAAAAATAATACACTGTTGAAAGGGAAGGACTTTATTGAAAGAAAGTTACTGGCAATTTTTTTTCGAATTCTCTGTGATACAGGGTCGTGGTAGTAGCATCGTTCCTCCGTACTTCTCCACGCGGACGACCTTTCCTATTTCATTCGGGCTTCCTCACATTGAAGCGTGCTTCTGTTGGCTTCGACGCTGGATCCTGGAGTGATGTTGACGGCGTTGTAAGGCGACCGACCTTGTCGTTTCTCGTTACGGCAGCGCCCTTCACCGATCTTCAGACTGGCGTCGAATGAATTTACCCAGCCTCCCCTTTCTGATGAGTTCCTCGATTTCATCTTGGAGCTGGATGCATTCCTCAGTGTCGTGGCCGTGGTCGCGATGGTAGAGGCAGTACTTGCTTCGGTCACGCTTGTTTGGGGGAGACCGTAACCTTTCTGGTCTGGGGAGTTGGTTCTTAACTTCGGTGAGGATCTGTGCTCGAGGAGCATTGAGGAGGACATAGTCGCGAAATCCTTTGGGAGGTGGGCTTCTTCGCGCTTCTCTGCAAGCTCGAGGAGTTCGGGCCCGCCTGCTACCGGAGGGAGTCCGTGAGCGCGGTCGAACTTCATTCGGCTCCCTATTGCCTGTCAGCCGCTCCCTTAAGGCTTCTTCGTCCCTCAGCTTGAAGGCTTCTTCCGCACGGGCGTATCTCTCGGCCCGAGCTAGCAGATCGGCGAAGTCCCTGGGATACCTTTTCTCCAGGGAGAACAACAAGTCGTTCTTCTGAAGGCCGCCCTTGAGGGCGGCCATGGCGACTGATTGGTCTAGGTTCCGGACCTCCAACGCGGCAGCGTTAAACCGGGTGACGTAGGCCCGGATGGGTTCCCCCTCCTTCTGCCTGATGGCCATCAAAGAATCCGAACCTCGGCGTGGTCGCCTACTACTGATGAAGTGGGCTGCGAACTGTTGACTCATCTGGTCAAACGATAAGATGGTACTCGGCTTGAGCGTCGAGTACCAGTTTCTGGCAGCTCCTTTGAGGGTAGAAGGGAAAGCCCGGCAAAATATGGCGTCCGACGCGCCGTGGAGCAGCATCGTCGTTCGGAAGGCTTCCAAGTGGTCGACCGGGTCGGCGGTCCCGTCGTAGCTCTCGAACTGTGGGAGCTTAAAGTTCGGCGGGACCGGTTCCTGCATGATTTTCTGCGAAAAAGGAGGGTCTGTACAAACGTCATCACCACGCGAGGGGGGACGAAGTTCTTCAATTCGCTGGTTCATTTCCAAGAGCCTTTGGTCCAGCAGGTCCTCACGGTCTCTGATCTCCAAGGCTTTCTGGTGAGATGGGCGCGAGGCTTCACCCTTGGTCGATCCATGATCCGAACAAGGGCTCTCCCTCCTCCGCCTCTCCAATCTGGGTATCGGAGGTCGGGCCGCCCAGGCCGATCGCTCTTGGACTGGATCATCCGACTTCGGAGAGTTCCGCATCGATCGGGCTGGCACTGGGGCTTGTTGGTGCAGCACCGCCTGCACCGCCTCCGTGAGACCACGAACGTGCTGGATGAGCTGGTTGAACTGCTCCGTATCCACTGCTGCTATAGACGGAGGCTGAGTCACCAGGGTCGGAGCAGGGACAGACGGATTCGGAGGGGATCGAGCCACGGAAGCCACCGAGCGCCGAGTCGAAGTCCTTCTGGGGGGCATTTTCTCTTGGGGACGAACCTTAGAGAGGGAGGAGAGAGATCCAAGGAGAGGGGAGGGAGAAACCGAACTCAACTACCGGGCTTCAATCAGACTCCTGCTGGAGCCGAGCTCTTTCTGCATCGACACAGCCATGGGCCAGAGAGATTGCCGTCGAGCACTCCTTCAAGAACGAGGGAACCTCGAAGGTTCGGACCCTTCCTCTAGCGTCAATCTGTTGGTGCAGAAATCCATCTTCGCCGGAGGTCATCGGAGTCGAGGCCGCTGAGGTCGCCGTCGAGGACCTGCAAAACGAAGTCCCATCCGAAATCGATGGGGGGTGGCTCCGACAGGACCCTCTGACGGTCAAGTTAGTTTCCAGCCAACAGGAATGGAGTGCTCGGAATGAGTTCCGGATCTTAGAGATGAGGAGGAGAGCTTAGAGAGTCGAGAGTTCAGAGAGAGAGCTTAGCGTATCCGGAAGGATCCTTTTTATAGCGGAGCTTAGTTGATGGTGACGGCCATGCCGTCTGGTAGAGAGTCGTTGGGGCAGCATGGAGTTTGGTACGGAGAGGATGGCATCGTCCGGTGGATCGTGGGAGCCATACTGGCACGTCGTGGGCTGCATGGAGTTCGGTACAGAGAGAAAGGCATCATCAGGGAGTGGCGTTGCCAGAGGTGGTAGCCATATCGTCTGGTTTCGTTGCCTGTCGTAGACTGATGGCGACAATTCATCTCGTAGGAAAGCCCGGCAGAAGGGAAGGCTGGGGGAGTTCGGCTGGCTGAAGGGTCGGCCATCTGTAGAGTTCGATCGAAGGATGATTGTCGAGGAGTTCGACCACTGGGAGGCCCGAAGAAGCTCGGTTGAGGCCCGGTCGGAGGACTCCGGTTGCTGGTTGGTTCGACTAAAGCTCGTCCGCTGAGGAGTTCGACCGCTAAGAGGACTTCGTTGAAGCTCGGCCACTTGGAGTCTGTCCGAAGGAGTTCGGCCGTGGGGAGTCTGAAGGAGTTCGGCCGCCAAAGAAGTTCGGTCTCGACGCTGGGAGTCCGAAAGAAGCTTGGAAGCTGACCAGTTCGGCCTGCTGGAAGAAGCTCGACCGCTGGGAGTTCGGTTGAAGCCCGTCTGTCGGAGCTCTTCTGCGGCTACTGGTTACATTATACTGAGCATCGGACCAGGCTTCGGCAGGAGCGAGATTTATCCCCAATAGGTAATTAATTAGATTAATTATTTTTTGCTATATCATTACTATTTTTAAAATATTTTTTAAAAGTAGCATGGCAAATTCTACACTATTTTCTTCATAAAGGGTCCTTCTAGCGCCAATCCTGTTGGTGCAGAATTTGGTTGACACCGGATCGAGCTAGAGTTGAGGAAGAAGAGGTCGCTACCAGTGATCTGCAAAATAAAGTTTCATTCGAAGTCGATGGTGTTAGCTCTGATAGGATCTTTCGATAATCAAGTCAGCTCTTCTAATCAACAAAAATGGAATGCTCAAGCAAGAATTCAGCAGAGTTTTGGAAAGAAGAAGAGAGCTTAGAGAAAATATATCTGGAAGGTCTCTTTTTATAAATAGAGCCTATAGCAGACTGATAGTGACAGTTGTAACCATCTGATAGTGGAATCGCTTGTAGCAGACTGATAATGATAGCCATAACCGTCCGATAGTGGGCCACTCAGGACCATGTAGAGTTTGTTGCGGAGAGAGGTGTCCGTTATCGTGATGTGCCCGTTCATTGAGATTTAATAGTCGAAGTTCAAAGGAAGCAGACGTTGGTTGGTAAAGAGCTTTGACATACATCAATTCCAAAGAAGTTCGGACTTCTAAAGAGAATACGGCTAGAGGGGATCATTCAGGAGGAATGCTAGTTGAAATCTGAAAGTAATCCGCTGGAGAAATCTAGATGGAGTTCGACTGATGGAGAAGTTCGGAAGGAGTCCGACTGATGGAGAAGTTCGACTGAAGGAGAAGTCTAGAAGAAGTTCAACTGAAGGAGAAGTCCAGAAGGAGTTCGGCCGCTGGAGGAGTTCGAGAGGGATTCGGTCGTTAGAAGAGTCCGGGAGGAATTCGGCCACCGGAGGAGTTCGACTGTCTGAGAGAAGTTTGATCATTGGAGGAAGAATTTTCGATCGAAATTATTTCGTGATTATCAGTTATATTAGGCTAAGCATCAGATTGGACTTTAGTGGAAATGAAATTTATCTCCAATAGAATTCATAGAAATAAATGATTATGATTAATGGTATGTATGGCTAGCCATGTGATTCAGAAAATAATTCCTCCCCAGCCAATAGACAACACTAGTATTGAAAATAATTTCCCAGCTGTTTCAAAAAGTTTGGTGAGGAAAATGATATCAGAAACAATATAAAGAGAACACGAAAACCGTTTTTGTTGACCACCTACCTTCCAAAGAGTCCCAGCCAATCCCTGCTCCCATATATTATACTCTTTATATTCCACTCACAAGCAGACGAAATCCTTCATTTCCTAACCACCTCACGCCTCATAGGGAACATCCTTTAAATCTTCCGACCTCTCTTTCCCTCTCATCACCTACCACGGGAGATAGATGGAAACAGAGGCGTTTCCCTATAGGTTCTACAGGGGCATTAGGCTGTACCGGCGCAGGAGGAAGTATCAAAGGGTGGATGGTTCGGGCTCGGGGACCGGGAAGAAGGCTGTGAGGGTGACGAGATTTGGGTCGAGTCGAGGACCGAACCGCCGGTTCTGGAGGAGGATCCGTCCAATCTTCAGGATCCGGATTAAGATCCCGTCGCCGGTCCGGCTGCTGGCCCGGCTCAGGGACGCGTACGTGGACGCCATGCTGGGGCTGGCGGGGAAGGGGTCGGCCTTGGCTCTCCCCAACGGACCGGAGGCTCTCTGGGCCAAACGGATCCCCAGGCGCCGGCCGGTCCGAGTCGACCCGGACAGCTACTTCGGGCAGAGGTTCATACTGGAGATTTACAAGTCCTTAGCGGCTTCCGGGGAGCTGGCCGGCTTTTGAAGCTGGAGATCTCTCAAGAGTTTACGTCGGGGAGAAACTCTCCATAGTTAGGTGTTGCTTATATTTCTCTTTTTCCTGCCTTAATTTTCCCCCTTTTTTCCCATGTCTGGTTAACTAAATAAGCCTGCGAGGCTGGGGTACAAAGCTGGTGAACACGCAATTAATGTTGGGCTATGATGGGCCATTTTAAGGTGATAACCTCCTCCTTTGTAGAGAAGTGTATAAATCAAGTATCCTTTTGCTGATGCCGAATTCTTTTTCCTCTTATATGTTTCTGCTATGGTTAGCTTTACAACGAAAGTTAAAAAAATTATTGGATAGAACTGTTCTTCCATGTATATTGTGCACCGTTCAATAAAAAACTACCACATCATCCAAAAGTAATTCCATTCAAAATAGCAAAAATTGAAAGCCAGTCAATTATGATTAACATTGAACTTTTGTCCTTTCAAAATTTTCAACCAAATTTAAATAACAGTAGAATTTTTTATAATAATGAATGATATAATAAATTTTTATTGGTTAATCCAAGATATATTTTATATAATAATTCTAACCATTCCTCTCAAAATGGGATGAGCGTGACAATGTTTATGAAAAAATCTCTTATGACAGCTCTTTCGAAGCTAGAAATATATTTTTCAAGTTTTGATTGCTAGTTTTATTTTTCAAGATGTTTATTGTCCAGATGTAATTGTTTTATATATATATATATATATATATATATATATATATATATATATATATATATATATATATATATATATATATATATATATATATATATAGATAGGTTGCCTCTAAGTAAGCAAAAAAAAAAAAAAAGGCTCACCAACTCATGATGCTATTTTTTTTTTTTTTGATTAGTCAGCTATTGCCCACAGTATCATGATCTTTTAGTCGAGGCATGAAAAATATTATAAATGGGAAAAATACTTTCTACACGGGCGTTGTTGATGATTGGCTCTCATGCAAAATCGTAATGAAAAAAAAAAAAATTAAAATACCACGCTTCAGTCCCGTACGAGAGTCAATCACCATGATAATGTTCGTGGAGCTATATTATCCATGATGTAGAAAAAATTTTCTCTAGAATGGAATGAGGGGATGGGGGTGTTGAAGTTTAAGCTTCAGTCATGTTTTTGGAAAAATTATATCCTATCCTATGTGATCTTTTACACGATCTTTCGTGTGAAAGAGCTAGCCGATCCATTTATCAAGAGGCCCTTTGGGTGACCCAAACACTTGGAGAAAAGGTTACGGTCCTGCTATTTAATTGGGTATGGCATACGCCTCGACCATAAAAATATCCTCCCTAATTAGTGTCCTCGTTGGGCACTCCGTACCATTGAAACATGTGAGTTCCTGGTTTTCTATAATTGAGATGGAACAGAAGCAGACATAGTCGAAAGGGAATTTACCTTGCACAATAGCTTGCGACCACTTTCGCTGCATCCAATCATTGAGGAGCCTAGGCTAGGTCTTGAATTTAATTTTTACCATCATACATGGTTTTAGACTTGGTTGAAAATATGGAGATGTAAGTAATCGCAATCTTTGTCCGGTGAGGTTTAAGAAAACAGAGTCTTGGTTTAGTAAGTAAAAGGAATTTTTCTTACCACAATCAAATGAAATAGATTTTGTATCATGCACATAATGTACTTAACCATAATTTATATTTGTGCTAATGGGTTGAACATGCTTTAATTGTGACCAGTGGAGCTTGAGTGCATAACCTTCGGTGGCACCACAATTGTTAGTTTTGCCATCATAAGGTAACAAGTGGCTGTCTAAAACTTAATTATAGCAGAGTTAATTTCCATTTTTCATTATTTTTTGGCTAGATGTTGCATTGCTTCTCGGTTATTATGTCCATGAGATGCCTGGCTTTAGATGCTAGCTGTTCAAGAGGAACGACGTTGAGTGCATGCATGGCCCTAACGTGACACTCTTCCATATGTAGGAAAATGCTTTGAGGGCTAAATTTATGAAAAACAAACCACAAAACCATGAACTAAATAATATTTCTTTATCAACTCGAATTTTGAATTATTATTTTCTTGGACTCCAGCTATTGTCATGAGCTCATAATGAGGAAAAGAGTTGTGCCACACCAAATGCTATATCTGTGGTTTCCATGCAACCTGGATTTATTAGCAGCAAAATTGAGTTTATGTGGTGCCTTTACCTTCTTAGTAATTTAGTAGGATCCGTAGAAGGGAGTGAGGCACGGGGGTCATGGGAAGAATCCTCCATGCATGCTCGCTTTTGCATTATATACAGCAGAGATAATTCTTTAGATCTTGTATGAATTCATAGGCTAGCAAAGTCTCCATCATCTTGAAGTCAGTATATTCTTCAGATAGTCTAACCATGGGATAAATCTAGTTGGAGGCATTTTGAATCATGAAGTGCCACCTGCTACATGAACATGGATATATATTAATTTTATGCTGGGTTTCGGGTACCCCAGTGGAAGGAAAACCAAAAATGGGATGACTAAGTTGGCCTCGAGGAAGATAAAAACATTTTATTATGTTTTTGTGTGATTTAAAATTTTATTTCACGTACTGTCCCATGCTGCCAATCATGTGTTGCATGAACACATGCTTTCCAACATGAAATGCATCCCATGTATACCTGGGTTTGCGAGTGCACAATGGAGATGCATTAATAGATTAAATATGATATGATGCATGATGAATGCAATAGAAGGATTTTTTTTTTTTTTTTCTCTGATGAAAAAAAATAGTCTTCCTCAATCCGTGCCATCCTCGACTCCATTGTCTAGCATTTCAAATGGGCCGGGGAAGCCTTGTTCACAGCCAAGATTGCTGCTCCATACTCGAGATTTGTTGGCATTTAGAAAGGCCTGTAGCTGTTAAACAAGCAAAATTCTTAATTACCTTCTTTGATCTCTCAACACTTAATTAAGTTTAGTAGTAAAAGCTGGGGAGGTGTTTGACCCCTTCGCATTTTTTGCCTCTCTCAGGGAAAAAAAACAAAGTAAAGTGTATTTTGTGGCTCAAAATGGGGAAATAAAATCAATATTTTTAGTGAGCCCAAGCCAAATAGCAAGTGGGTTAAACGAGCCAGATACAACTTGTTCCGTGCACAAACTACAACAAGCTTGAGCTGGGAATGAGATCGGAAGACCTGGCCCGGGCCTGATTTCTTTAACCCAAAGCCTGCTCAAGCCTGGCTTGCTTAGGCTCAAAGATGTTAGAAGAAATATTTTATACACCGCATCCGGTATAGAAAAAATGCTCCATTCCTTTTAATTGGATCTAGGGGTGAAAGTAGTATGGATATTATCCATCTGAATCATTTTCGTATTTGAATTAAACCAAATATGAATAAAATTTGAGGATCTGACTAATATCCGTATTCATATTCATATTCATTAAAGAAAAATGGATATAGATATGAATAGATAACTATCCAATCCGTATCCGAATATCCGAATCTATATATGATTCTATATAATTTTATATAATATTATTAACTTTTTAAAAAATATACAATCATATAAATATATAATTAACTTGATTTATCATTTATTTAATAATATCTTTGATTATGTAGTCATAAAATTTAATTATCTAAATTATATCCATAATTATATTCATACTTTTAGTATCTGAATTATATCCGTATCCATTTAAAATAAATATAGATATAAATTTTATGTCCGAATAATATCCGTATCCATATCCATATCTGTATTTGTCAAGTAAAATAAATATGGATATGGATATTGTTGGAAATAAATTCTGCTTCTACCGAAGTCCAGTTTGATGCTCAGTTTAACGCAATCGGTAGCCACGGAAGAGCTTTTTCGAACTCTCAGCAATCGGATCTTAGCCGAACCCCTTCAGCCGACCGAACTTCCCAACGGTCGAGCTCCTTCGGGTTTCCAACGGTCGAGCCTTAGCCGAACCCCTTCAGCCGACCGAACTCCCCAGCGGTCAAGCTCCTTCGGGCTTTCGGCGCCCAAGCTTTAGCCGAACTCCTTCATCCGACCGAACTCCTCAGCAGTCGAGCTTCAGTCGGACTTCCGCGAGAGCCGAACTCCCTCTGCGCTCTTCCAACCAGACGCCTGCGGGAGCTGAACTTCCTCCAAGCTTCTCCTTCGATCGGACTTCTTCAGGAGCTGGACTCCTCTCAGACATTTCCTTCGATCGATCGAACTCCTCAGCGATCGAGCTCCTTCCGAACTCCCCAGCGACCGAGCCTTAGCCGCACTCCTTCAGTCAGACGCCTACGGGAGCCAAACTTCTTTTGAGCTTTCCCTTTAGAAGTCTAAACTCCTTTGAAATCGATATATGCTAAGGTCCACCGATCGACATCCGCTTTCTCAGAGCTACCGCCATTAAATCTGGCTGAACAGTCACCATCAGTCTGTCATAGGTGATGCTACAGGCGGTGTCCCCCTCACTCCATCAGACCTCGAGCAGCGCACCACTGTCGGACGGTATGGCTATCACTATTGGCCTGATAACACCATCCTCTCTGCATCAAATCTAGTGCAGCCTTGAGTGGCCCACCACCAGATAGCTGCAACTGTCACCATCAAGCTCTGCCTATAAAAAGGACCCTCTAGATACGCTAACTCTAATCTTTAAGCTCTAAGCTCTCCTCCTCTTCTCTAAGCTATGCGGAACTCATTCCTGAGTACTCCATTACTGTTGGCCAGAGCTGACTTGATCATCGGAGGGTCCTGCCGGAGCCACCCCCCACCGACTTCGGATGAAACTTTATTTTGCAGATCTCCGACGGCGACCTCGTCCACCTCCGCTCCAGTCGGATCCAGCAACGATCAGTTTCTGCACCAACAGATTGGCGCTAGAAAGAAGGGATTAAACCTTCGAGGTTTCCTTATTCTTAAAGGAGTCCTCGGCGACGATATCTCTCTTCCCTCTCTGGAGATCTCTCTTCTTCCTCTCTAGAGTTCTTTCTTGAAGAGAAAATGCCTCCCAAGAGAGCTTCGACTCGGCGATCGGCAGCCTCCGTGCCAGGTCCATCTGCTTTCATTTCAATCCCGACAGTCCAGGTTCCATCTGAAGCCACCATAGATGTGGAGCAATTCAACCTACTGGTCCAGTAGGTTCGTGCCCTCGCCGAGATGATGCAGGTTGTGCGATAGCTTCTGGCCAAGACTTCGCCAGCAAACCCGCCATGAGGATGCCAGGAACCGACATTGAAGAAAAGTATTTCGCCCAGCATACCAATCACCCTTAGGGAGGAGAAACAGAGCAGAAGCCTTTTAGCAGTAGAGCAGAATGAAGTTCGGCGTGAGTGAGGCCACCGAACTTTCCATCGAGCCCGTCATCAAGGAAGCTCCGAAAAAGGGGCATAAAGTTCTCCCGTTGAAGGTTTCATAGGAGCGCATAATGAAGTTCGGTGTGAGCGAGGCCGCCGAACTCACCCTCGAGCTCATCATCAACGAAGTCCTGACAAAGGGGCAAGAAGTTCTCCCGCAGAAGGTTTCATAAGAGGTGGAGTGAAGTTTGGCCGCATTCGCGACCTCCCTAGTGCAAGCGAGGCCGAACTCACCTTGAAGCTCATCATCAAGGAAGTCCCGACAAAGGGGTATGAAGTTCTTCCGCGGAAAATTTTGCAGGAGAGCGAAATAAAGTTTGATGCAAGCGAGGCCGAACTCTCCTCGAAGCTCATCATCAAGGAAGCCCCGACAAAGGGACATGAAGTTCTCCTACAGAAGGTTTCATGGAAGAGCGGAATGAAGTTCGGTAGAAGGTTTCATAAGAGGCGAAGTGAAGTTCGACCGCGTTTGCGATCTCCCCAGCACAGGCAAGGCCGAACTCCCCTCGAACTCATCATCAAGGAAGCCCCGACAAAGGGACATGAAGTTCTCCTATGAAAAATTTCGTGGGAGAGCGGAATGAAGTTCGGTGCAAGCAAGGCCGAACTCCCCTCGAAGCTCATCATCAAGGAAGTCCTGACAAAGGAGCATGAAGTTTTTCCGTAGGTTTCACAAAAGGATGGAATGAAGTTCGGCCGCGCTTACGACCTCCCCAGCACAAGCAAGGTCCGAACTCCTCGAGCTCGCCACTAAGAAAGCCCCGACAGAAAGGTGCGAAGAAGTCCTCCTCCCAAAAGGTTCTACGACTACGCCCCCCGCAACGCTCCTCGAACTCAAATTCTCATGAAAGTTAAGAATCAGCTACCAAGATCAGAAGGATTACGATCTTCCCTAAATGAGCGCAATCGAAGCAAGTACTGCCTCTACCATCGCGACCACGGCCACGACGCTGAGGAATGCATTCAGCTTTGAAACTAAATTGCAAAACTCGTCAGAAAAGGATGGCTGGATAAATTTCGTCGACGCCAGCCTGAAGCAAGAGAAGATCGATCAAGGATGCTGTCGTAGCCAAAAACGACAAGGAGGTCGACCGCCTCACGACGTCATCAATGTTACCCTTGGGAGGAGCTTGGTACTTCGACGGGCTGTCATCTTCCAACATCAAAGTCAAAAGAAGCGTGCTCTAAATTGAGAAGGTCAACTTGAGATAGAGGAGGTCGTCCGACCCGGGACTTACTGCCTGAGAGAATCCGAAGGAACAATGCCCCCACGACCTTGAAATGAAGATGTGCTGCAAGTAACTTTCCCTCGGTAAGATACTTTTCTTTCAATAATATTATTTCTGGATGCAAAAAAAATGTGATGATAGGAAAGAAGCAATCAATAGTTACCGTGTTAGGAACAGGAGGAGAACCTCATCCTAATACGAGCAGGTCCAAAACCTTCAACCTCGACGACTGGAGATAACATCTCCTCCGAGCGCCCACATCAACCTCGGCAGTAGGAGATAAGATCTCCCCCGAGGTAACCTCGACCGTAGGAGATAAGATCTCCCCTGAGGGTCTGGGCCAACTTTGACTGCAGGAGATAAGATCTCCCCCGAGGCAACCTCGGCTGTAGGAGATAAGATCTCCCCTGAGGGTCCAAGCCAACCTCGACTGCAGGAGATAAGATCTCCTCCGAGCGCCCGCATCAACCTCGACTGTAGGAGATAAGATCTCCCCCGAGGCAACCTCGGTTGTAGGAGATAAGATCTCCTCCGAGCTAACCTCGACTGTAGGAAATAAGATCTTTTTCGAGCATCCGCATCAACCTCGACTGCAGAAGATAAGATCTCCCCCGAGGCAACCTCGATTGTAGGAGATAAGATCTTCCCTAAGGGTTCGAGCTAACTTCGATCATAGGAGATAAGATCTCCCCCGAGGCAACCTCAACCGTAGAAGATAAGATCTTCCCCGAGGGTCCAGGCCAACCTCGGTTGCGAGAGATAAGATCTCTTTCGAGCGACCGTGACAACCTCGGCTAGAGATAAGATCTCTCCTGAGAGACCGTGACAACCTCGGCTAGGATAAGATCTCTTCCGAATGACCGAAACAACCTCAGCCGAAGATAAGATCTCCCTCAAGCACCCGCATCAACCTCGGCTGCAGGAGATAAGATCTCCTCCGAGGCAACCTCGATTGCAGGAGATAAGATCTCCCCCAAGCGCCCGCATCAACCTCGACTGCAGGAGATAAGATCTCTCCCAAGACAACCTCGGTTGTAGGAGATAAGATCTTCCTCGAGACAACCTCGACTGTAGGAGATAAGATCTCCCCGAGCGCCCGCATCAACCTTGGTGGTAGGAGATAAGATCTCCCTCGAGGCAACCTCGACCGTAGGAGATAAGATCTCCTCCGAGGATCCGGGCCAATCTCGACTGCAGGAGATAAGATCTCCCCCGAGCGTCCGCATCAACCTCGATAGTAGGAGATAAGATCTCTCCCGAGGCAACCTCGACTGTAGGAAGATAAGATCTTCCTCGAGGGTCCGGGCCAACCTCGACTGCAGGAGATAAGATCTCCCCCGCGGCAACCTCGATTGCAGGAGATAAGATATCCCCCAAGGGTCCGGGCCAACTTCGGTTGCAGGAGATAAGATCTCTTCTGAGGGTCCGGGCCAACTTCGGCTGTAGAAGATAAGATCTCCCCCGAGGTAAACTTGGCTGCAGGAGATAAGATCTCTTTAAGCGCCCGCATCAACCTCGGCTGTAGGAGATAAGATCTCCTCCAAGGCAACCTCAGTTGTAGGAGATAAGATCTCCTCCGAACACCCGCATCAACCTCGACTGCAAGAGATAAGATCTCTCCCAAGGCAAACCTCGGTTGCAGGAGATAAGATCTCCCCCAAGGCAACCTCGACTGCAGGAGATAAGATCTCCCCCGAGGGCCCGCATCAATCTCGACCGCAGGAGATAAGATCTCCTCCGAGGGTCCGGGCCAACCTCGGCTACAGGAGATAAGATCTCCCTCGAGGCAACCTTGGCTGCAGGAGATAAGATCTCCCCCGAGCATCCGTTATCAACCTCGGCAACAGGAGATAAGATCTCCTCCGAGGCAACCTCGACCGTAGGAGATAAGATCTCCCCAGAGGGTCTGGGCCAACCTCAGCTGCAGGAAATAAGATCTCCCCTGAGGCAACCTCGGTTGTAGGAGATAAGATCTTTCTCGAGGGTCCGGGACCAACTTCGTTTGCAGGAGATAATATCTTCCCAGAGAGTCCGGGCCAACTTCGGCTGTAGGAGATAAGATCTCCTCCGAGGCAAAACTCGGCTGTAGGAGATAAGATCTCTCTCGAGCGTCCGCATCAATCTCGACTGCAGGAGATAAGATCTCCCCCGAGGCAACCTCGGTTGCAGGAGATAAGATCTCCTCTGAGCATCCGCATCAACCTTGGTTGCAGGAGATAAGATATCTCCCGAGCGCCCGCATCAACCTCGATTGCAGGAGATAAAGATCTCCTCCAAGGCAACCTCGACTACAGGAGATAAGATCTCCCCCGAGCACCCACATCAACTCGACTGTAGGAGATAAGATCTCTCCCGAGGCAACCTCGACCGCAGGAGATAAGATCTCTCCCAAGGGTCCGAGCTAACTTCGACTGCAGGAGATAAGATCTCTCCCGAGTCAAATCTCGACTGTAGGAGATAAGATCTCCCCGGAGTACCCGCATCAACCTCGGCCGCAACAGATAAGATCTTCCCTAAGGGTCCGAGCCAACCATGGCTGCAGGAGATAAGATCTTCCCCCAAGACAACCTCGGCTGTAGGAGATAAGATCTCCTTCGAGCGTCCGCATCAACCTCGGCAAAGCAGGAGATAAAATCTCCCCCGAGGCAACCTCGATCGTAGGAGATAAGATCTCCCCGAGAGGGTCCGAACCAATCTCGACTGCAGGAGATAAGATCTCCCACGAGGCAATCTCGGTTATAGGAGATAAGATCTCCCCCGAGGTCCGAGCCAACTTCGACTGCAGGAGATAAGATCTCCCCCGAGGTAAACTCGGCTATAGGAGATAAGATCTCCCCCGAGCACCCGCATTAACCTCGGCTATAGGAGATAAGATCTCCCCCGAGGCAACCTCGGTTGCAGGAGATAAGATCTCCCCAGAGCGCCTGCATCAATTTCGGCTGCAGGAGATAAGATCTCCCCCGAGGCAACCTCGGTTGCAGAAGATAAGATCTCTCCCGAGGCAACTTCGGCTGCAGGAGATAAGATCTCTCCCGAGCGTCCGCATCAACCTAGATTGTAGGAGATAAAGATCTCCCCCAAGGCAACCTCGATTGTGGGAGATACGATCTCCCCCGAGGCAACCTCGGCTACAGGAGATAAGATCTCCCCCGAGCGTCTGCATCAACCTCGGCTGCAGGAGATAAGATCTCTCCTGAGGCAACTTCGATCGTAGGAGATAAAATCTCTCTCCGAGGGTCCGGGCCAACTTTGGCTGTAGGAGATAAGATCTCCTCCGAGTCAACCTCGGCTGCAGGAGATAAGATCTCCCCTGAGTGTCCGCTTCAACCTCGGCAGCAGGAGATAAGATCTCTTCCGAGGCACCTCGACTGCAGAAGATAAGATCTCCCCCGAGGGTCTGGGCCAACCTCGCGGTGTAGGAGATAAGATCTCCCCCTAGGCAACCTCGGTTGCAGGAGATAAGATCTCCCCGAGGGTCCGGGCCAACTTCGGTTGTAGAAGATAAGATCTCCCCCGAGGGTCCGGGCCAACCTCGACTGCAGGAGATAAGATCTCCCCTGAGGCAACCTCGATTGCAGGAGATAAGATCTCCCCCAAGCGCCCGCATCAACCTCGACTGCAGGAGATAAGATCTTCCCGAGGCAACCTCGGTTGTAGGAGATAAGATCTCCTCCGAGGCAACCTCGACTGCAGGAGATAAGATCTTCCCGAGCGTCCGCAATCAACCTCGGCCACAGGAGATAAGATCTCCCTGAGGCAACCTCGGTTGCAGGAGATAAGATCTCCCCCATGGCAACCTCGACTGCAGGAGATAAGAACTCCCCGGGTGCCCGCATCAACCTCGACTGCAGGAGATAAAATCTCCCCCAAGGCAACCTCGATTGTAGGAGATAAGATCTCTTCCGAGGCAACCTCGACTGCAGTAGATAAGATCTCCCCGAGCGCCCGTATCAACCTCGCTGTAGGAAATAAGATCTCCCCCGAGACAACCTTGGTTGAAGAAGATAAGATCTCCCCGAGGGTCCGGGCCAACTTCGGCCATAGGAGATAAGATCTCTCTTGAGGCATCTCGGCCATAGGAGATAAGATCTCCCCCGAGGGTCCAGGCCATCCTCGCTACGAGAGATAAGATCTCTCCCGAGCGACCGTGACAACCTCGGTCAGAGATAAGATCTCTTTCGAGCGATCGAGTCAATCTCAGCCAGAGATAAGATCTCTCCCAAGCGATCGTGACAACCTCGGCTAGGATAAGATCTCTCCCGAACGACCGAGACAACCTCAGCCGGAGATAAGATCGTAGACAACCTCGGTCAGAGATGAGATCTCTACTGAGTGATCGAGACAACCTCAACCAGAGATAAGATCGGAGATAGCCTCAGCCAGAGATAGGATCTCTCTCGAGCGACCGCGTCAACCCCAGCTATAGATCAGATCTCTCCTAAGCATCCGTATTAACCTCAGCCGCAGAAAATGAGAACTCCCCCGAGTCGACCTCAACTCCAGGAGAGGAGTTCCCCCCAAGTCAGCCTCGACCGCTGGTGACAATATCGCCCCCGAGGGGCTTAACCTTCGACCTCGACCGCAGGAGGTGAGATCTACTTCAACCTCGGCTGGAGATGAGATCTTCCTCGGGCTTCGACTTCAACATCAACTTTGGCTGGAGATGAGATCTCCTCCCCAAGCTTCGACCTGAACCAGCACGGAGTTCAGAAGAGGACTTCGGCGGTCGCCCTTTCTGCACTCCCTTCCTTCGAGTTTCAAACTCGAGAGTGGGGGGACTATTATTGGGGATAAACCCCACTCCTACCAAAGTCCAGTTCGATGCTCAGTTTAACGCAACCGGTAGCTACGGAAGAGCTCCTTTGGACTCTCAACGGTCGGGCCTTAGCCGAACTCCTTCATCCGATCGAACTCCTCAGCAGTCGAGCTTCAGTCGGACTCCCGCGAGAGCCGAACTCCCTCTGCGCTCTTCCAGCCAGACGCCTGCAGGAGCTGAACTCCCTCCAAGCTTCTCCTTCGATCGGACTTCTTCAGGAACCGGACTCCTCCCAGACATCTTCTTCGGCCAATCGGACTCCTCAGCGGCTGAGCTCCTTCCGAACTCTCCAGCGATCGAGCCTTAGCCGCACTCCTCCATCTAGATGCCTACCGGAGCCGAACTCCTTCTGAGCTTCTCCTTTAGAAGTTCGAACTCTTTTGGAATCGATATATGCCGAGGTCTACCGACCAACGTCCGCTTTCTCAGAGCTACCGCCATTAAATCTGGCCAAACAGTCCCCATCAATCTACCACAGGCGGTGTCCCCCTCACTCCGCCAGACCTCGAGCAGCGCACTACTGTCGGACGGCACGATTGTCACTATCGGTCTGACGACACCATCCTCTCCGCATCAAATCCGGTGCAGTCTCGAGCAGCCCACCATCAGGTAGCTGCAGCTGTCACCATCAAGCTTCGCCTATAAAAAGGATCCTCCAGATACGCTAACTATAATCTTTAAGCTCTAAACTCTCCTCCCCTTCTCTAAGCTCTGCGGAACTTATTTTCGAGCATTCCATTCCTGTTGGCCAGAGCTGACTTGATCGTTGGAAGGTCCTACCGGAGCCACCCCCCACTGGCTCCGGATGAGACTTTGTTTTGCAGGTCCTCGGCGGTGACCTCGTCCACCTCCACTCCAGTCGGATCCAGCGACGACCAATTTCTGCACCAATAGATATACTAATATTCAATCCGATTTCAGCCTTAATTAGATCACGTGGCCACCGTTTTTCAACACGTATTAAATTTCATAGTTTTATTTTTTCATTTAAAAGTTTGAATGATAAAAATATTTTTCTATTTTGACAAAATTATAACATTCTGTGACATATCTTAAAGGTATATCATCATTTTCTGCAAAAATTTATAAAGATGCAAGGGTATTTTTATTATTAAAATTTTTATAAAAATTTTTGAAGATAAAAATATTTTTTTCTCTCTATAATATCCTATTTGTAAGAAGTCGTAATATCACAAAATGCCATAATTTTTTTAAAATAAAAAATTATTTTTATCATTCAAAATTTTGAATGTAAAATTTTTTTAATAATAAAAATATTCTTCCTCTTCATAATATTCCGTTTGTATCATAATTTTTTCAAAATAAAAAAATATTTTTATTATTTAAAATTATAAAAAATAAAATTATAAATATTTAATATATATATTATAAAATAATATTATATTATCTAATCATATATTATACGTGATGTATAAAAAAAAATTAATCAAATTTATATAAAAGAAAAATGTAGATGAAATCAAGCTTGAGCTCCGACGTAACTTGGAATTGGAATTGGAATTGAAATTGGGGTTGATTATGGTAGTACGAGTGACTGAGTGCTCTGAAGGACCGAGGGGGGAGGGGATGTCGGGCAAAGTAGATGCCTTCATGCCATCCCCCGACACCGGTGAAGCTAATTTCCATGAGATAGGTGTGGGAACTGGGAAGAAGGGGATTCATGGAGATCTGCGCTTTTCTCCTTTCAACCTCTGGAGGCCTGACCTATTTTTATCGTCACTACTCCGCTAAATCTCCTCGTCTCGTCTTCCCATCTAAAATCTCTTCTTTTGAAAGCACCTATGGATGCCTTCCATGGAATCTTCCAAGATTAAACTGTACCCAAAAAAAAGGGGAAAAAAAACTCCAAGAAATCCTACCCCTCCTCGGTCGCCCACAGGACCTCACTCCCTCCACGTCCCCAGACTCCTCAAGCCCGGAACCCTCCAATCCCACCGCCCAACCCCACGAAGTTCCCAATCTCAATAAATCCTAGAAACGCTGGAAAAGAACCAAAAAAATGGTCGGCCATCAGCTTCTAATTCATGATTTCGATAATCCTCTTTTGTTCACTCTAATACCATAGCGTTATAGTACGGAGAAAAATACCACCGCCTTATAATTATCTTTGTTTTTTTATTTGGTAATATTGGATAACTTGACATGTCTCTGCTGCAATCCGGTCAATCGAATTCGGGATTCGAAGAACTGTCGTGCAATTGGTTTAATTAACATTATTTTTTCTTTTTTGGTTCAGAAACAACCATTTCACTAAATATTTAGATGTTTATTGAATTTAAGTTTGTTGTTGATCAATAAATAAATAAACCTTGGTCGAGCTTATATTGAAATTGGCAATCTATCTATCGGGGATAAATTCCACTCCCATCGAAGTTCAACCTGCTGCTTAGTCTAATGCGGTTGATAATCACGAAAGAGCTTCGATCCGAAATTCTTCCTCCAACGATCGAACCCCAGTCGATCTCCTCCAACGGTCGAACTCGTTCATTAGGCGAACTCCTTCAACCGACCGAACTCTTCCAGCGGCCAAACCTTAGTCGAACTCCTCTGCAGCCAAATATTAGCCGAACTCCTTCAGCCGATCGAACTCTTCTAACGGCCAAACCTTGCGAAATCTCCTTAGCGGTCGAGCCCCAGCCGAACTCCCTCCAAATTTCTCCTTCAGTCAAGTTTCTACAGGAGCCAAACTCCTTCCGAACTCCTCCCTCAGTCGAACTCTTACAGAAGTCGAACTTCCTTCGGATCTCTTCTTTAGTCAAGCTCCTATGGGAGCTAAACTCTTTCTGGATTTCTCCTTCAGTCAAGTCCCTATAGGAGCCAAACTTCTTCCAGATCCCTCCTTCAGTCAGATTTCTACAGGAGTCGGACTCCTACAGGAGCCGAACTTCTTCCGAATCTCTTCTTCAGATGGATGTTTAGAAGAGCCGAACTCCTTCTAGATTTTCTCTTAAGTCGAATTTCTATAGGAGTCAAACTCTTTCCAAACTTCTTCCTCAGTCGGACTCCTACAGGAGTCGAACTCCTTCCGGATCTTTCCTTTAGTCGGACTCCTACAGGAGCGAAACTTCTTTCGGATCTCTCCTTCAGACGGATGTCTACAAAAGCCAAACTTCTTCCAGATTTCTTCTTCAATTGAATTTCTATAAAAGCCGAACTTCTCCCAGACTCCTCCTTCAGTCGGATTCTTTTGGGAGCCGAACTCCTCCTTCGACCGAACTCCTTCAGGAGTCGAACTCCTTCTGAACTTCTCCTTCAGTCGGATTCCTCCAATGGATTGCTTTCGGATGATTTTCTCTAGATGTATTCCCTTCAGAAGTCCAAACTTCTTTAAAATTGATATATGTCGAAGTCCATCAACCAATGCCTGCTTCCTCCAAGCTACAGCTATTAAATTTCAACGAATGATCGCTATCAATCTACTACAGACGATGCTACAGACGGCGCCCTCCTCCATGATAGACTCCATCAGACCTCGAGCGGCCCGCTACCGAACGGTATGGCTATCACTATCAGTCTGACGATACCTTTCTCTCCGTATCGAATCTCATGCGGTCCCGAGCGGCCCACTATCGGACGGCATGGCCGTCACCATCAATCAAGCTCCGTCTATAAAAAGAGATCCTTCAGATACATTTTTTCTAAGCTCTCCTCTCCTTCCCAAAATTCTGTCGAACTCTTTCCTGAGCACTCCTGACTTAATCATCGGAGGGTTCTACAGGAGCCACCACCACTCCTGACTTCGTCTTCCTCGACTCCAACTCGATCCAGCATCAATCAGATTCTGCATCAACAAAATTGATGCTAGAAGGGAGGCCTAGTCAATCATGTTCTTAAAGGAGTACTCAGTCGACCTTGCCGACCTTCTTCTTCAAGGTTCATCTCCATCCTCTTTCTCGATCCTAAGAAATGCCTCCAAAGAAGGCGACTATTTAGAGATCTACCACCAGGTTTGAGCCAGATCAATCTATTCCTGCTCCATCGTCGGTGCTTTAACCACCACCTCCATCGATGGTCATGATAGATCCGGAGCAGTTTAATCTATTGATGCAGTGGGTTCAGGGCCTTACCAAAATGGTGTCGGCCATGTAGTAGCCTTCGACGATGATTCCGTCAAAAAATCCGCCATCAGGATGTCAGAAATCGGCTCTAAGGAAGAGCATTTAGCCTAGCATACCCGTCGCCCTTAGGAAGAAAAAATAGAGAGCAGAGGATCCGTGTTCAGATCATGATTCTCCTTCGAAAGAGATCTTTTCCATCTACAGTCGGAAGCCATCCAAGATCTGCGATCGAGATGACGTCCTCGATCACAAACTGTGGGAGATGGACCGATGGATTCAAGAACTTCGCCACGTCGCTTCGGCTCTCCATGATGACGTCTGCACTGATTCTCCTTTCTCTTTTCGAATTATGCAAGAATCCATTCCGCCGAACTTCAAACTTTTTCAACTTGAAAGCTACGATGGAACCTCCAATCCGGTCGATCACCTGAAAGCCTTTCGAACCATGATGCTACTTTATGGCACACCAGACGCTATATTATGCCAAGCTTTTTCATCTATCTTAAAGGGAGCAGCAAAAAATTAGTACTCGATGTTGAAGCTGGGTACAATCTTCTCCTTTGATCAGATGAGCCATCAATTTGTGGCTCACTTCATCAGCAATCGATGTCCATGTCGAGGTTCGAATTTTTTGATGAACATTAAGCAGAAGGAGGGAGAATTCATTCGAACTTATGTCATCCAATTTAATGCTGCTGCATTGGAGGTCCGAAATCTGGACTAGTCAATTACGATGGCCGCACTCAAGAATGGCATTTAGAAGAATGATTTACTGTTCTTCCTAGAGAAATATCCTAGGAACTTTGTCGATCTGCTAGCCCGGACTGAGAAATATGTCCGCACGAAAGAAGCCTTCAAGTTAAAGGATGAAGAAGCCATAGGAGAGTGGCAGACGGGTGATTCTAGTAAACCTACAGCTAATGAAGGGCCGCATGAAGTTTAACTGCACTCATAGACTCCTTCCGAGTGCAAGCAAGTCCAAACTCCTCCTCGAGCTCATCATCAAAGAAGCTCCGACAGAAGAGCACGAAGAAGTCCTCCCTTAGAAGGTTCTGCAACTATGCCCCCCTTAATACTCTTAAAACTCAAGTTTTGATCGAAATTAAGAATCAACTATCAAGACCAAAAGAATTATGATCTTTTTCAAACAAGCACGATCGAAGTAAGTACTATCTCCACCATCATGACCATGGCCACGATACTGAAGAATGTATTCAGCTCTGAGACAAAATTGAAGAGCTCATCAGAAGAGGCCAACTGGATCGATTCCTCAGACGCCAGCCTGAAACAAGATAAGATCGACCAAGGATGCTGTCGTAGCCAGAACCACCAATAAGGAAAGAACAACAAGAAGATCAACCGCCTCTCGACATCGTCAACCCTATTTCTAGGGGGCTTAATACTTTGGCAAGCCACCATCTCTCAGCCTTAGAGCTAGGAGAAGCTTGCCCCAAATTGGAAAGATCCATATGAAGTAAAAGAGGTCGTCCGATCTAGAACTTATCGTCTGAAGAAGCTCGGAGGAACAACGCTCCCACGATCTTAGAACTTAGAAAATCTGAGGATGTACTACTAGTAACTTTCCTTCAATAAAACTCCTTCATTTCAATATTATTATTTCTTGGTGCAAAAACTATATGATGACAGGAAAGAAGCAATCAATAGTGGTCATGTTAAGAAAAGAAGGAGAACCTCGTCCTGACATGAGCAAGTCAACATCCTTCAACCTCGACTGGAGATAAGATCTCCCCCGAGCATCTACGTCAACAGGAGATAAGATCTCCTTCAATCTTGACTGGAGATAAGATCTCCTCCGAGCTTCAACTTCAACCTCGGTTGAAGATAAGATCTTCCCCGAGCATTTATAAGAGATAAGACCTCCTTCAACCTTGACCAGAGATAAGATCTCCTCCGAGCTTCAACTTCAATCTCGGTTGGAGATAAGATCTCTTCGAGCGTCAACGTCAACAGAAAATAAGATTTTCTTCAACCTCGACTGGAGATAAGATCTCTTCCAAGCTTCAACTACAACTTCAACCTCGACTGAAGATAAGATCTCCTCCGAGCTTTAAAGTCTACAGAAGATAAGATCTCCTTCAACCTTGATTGGAGATAAGATCTTCTCCGAGCATCTACATCTATAGAAGATAAGATCTCCTTCAACCTTGGTTGAAGATAAGATCTCCCCCGAGCATCTACGTCAATAGGAGATAAGATCTTCTTTAACCTCGACTGGAGATAAGATCTCCTCCGAGCTTTAACTTTAACCTCGATTGGAGATAAAATCTCTTTCAAGCATCTACGTCAATAGGAGATAAGATCTTCTTAAATCTCGACTGAAGATAAGATCTCCTCTGAGCTTCAACTTCAACCTCGGCTAAAGATAAGATCGCCTCCGAGCATCTACATCAATAGAAGATAAGATCTCCTTCAATCTCGATTGAAGATAAGATCTCTCCTGAGCTTCAAAGTCTACGTCAATAGGAGATAAAATCTCCTTCAACCTCGACTGGAGATAAGATCTTTTTCGAGCTTCAAAGTCAATAGAAGATAAGATCTCTTTCAATCTCGACTGGAGATAAGATCTTCCCCGAGCTTCAACTTTAACCTTGGTTGGAGATAAAATCTCCTCCGAGTGTCTACATCAATAGAAGATAAGATCTTCTTCAACCTCGGCTGGAGATAAGATCTCTTCCGAGCTTCAAAGTTTACGTCAATAAAAGATAAGATCTCCTTCAACCTTGATTGAAGCTAAGATCTCTCCCGAGCTTCAAAGTTTACGTCAATAGAAGATAAAATCTCCTTCAACCTCGGTTGAAGATAAGATCTCTTCCAAGCTTCAAAGTCTATAGGAGATAAAATCTCCTTCAACCTCGGCTGGAGATAAGATCTCTCCCGAGCTTCAACTTCAATCTCGGCTGGAGATAAGATCTCCCTCGAGTGTCTACATCAACAGAAAATAAGATCTCCTTCAACCTCGGCTGGAGATAAGATCTCCTCCTAGCATCTACGTCAACAGAAGATAAGATCTCCTTCAACCTTGGCTGGAGATAAGATCTCTCCCGAGCTTCAACTACAATTTCAATCTCGATTAGAGATAAGATCTCCTCTGAGCTTCAACTATAACTTCAACCTCGGTTGGAGGTAAGATCTCCCCCGAGCTTCAAAGTTTAAATCAACAAGAGAGAAGATCTCCTTCAACCTCGGTTGGAGATAAGATCTCTTCCGAGCTTCAACTACAACTTCAACCTCGGTTGGAGATAAGATCTCTCTCGAGCTTTAAAGTCTATAGAAGATAAGATCTCCTTCAACCTCGACTGAAAATAAGATTTTCTCCGAGCTTTAACTTCAACCTCGGCTGGAGATAAGATCTTCTTCGAGCGTTTACGTTAATTAGAGATAAGATCTCCTCCGAGCTTCAGCTTCAACCTCGATCGGAGATAAGATCTCCTCTGAGCATCTACATCAACAGGAGATAAGATCTTCTTCAATCTTGGCTGGAGATAAGATCTCCTCCAAGCTTCAAAGTCTACATCAATAGAAGATAAGATCTCCTTCAACCTCGGTTGGAGATAAGATCTCTTCCAAGCTTTAAAGTCAATAGGAGATAAGATCTCCTTCAACCTTGGCTGGAGATAAGATCTCCCTCGAGCTTCAACTTCAACCTCGGCTAGAGATAAGATTTCTTCCGAGCGTCTACATCAACAAGAGATAAGATCTCCTTCAACTTCAGCTGAAGATAAGATCTCATCTGAGCTTCAAAGTCTACGTCAACAGAAGATAAAATCTCCTTCAACCTCGGCTGGAGATAAGATCTCCCTCGAGCTTCAAAGTCTACAAAAAATAAGATCTCCTTCAATCTCAGTTGGAGATAAGATCTCTCCCGAGCTTCAACTTCAACCTCAGCCGAAGATAAGATCTTCTTCGAGCATCTACATCAACAGGAGATAAGATCCTCTTCAATCTTGACTAAAGATAAGATCTCCTCCGAGCATCTATGTCAATAGGAGATAAGATCTCCTTCAACCTCGATTGGAGATAAGATCTCCTCCAAGCTTCAACTACAATTTCAACCTCGGTTGGAGATAAGATCTCCTCCGAGCTTCAAAATCTAAATCAACAAGAGAGAAGATCTTCTTCAACCTCAGATGGGGATAAGATCTCTCACAAGCTTCAACCGCAACGTCAACAAAAGACAAGATCTCCCTGGATCTCGGCTGAAGATAAGATCGCTCCGAGCCTCAACTTCAACGTCAACCTCGACTGAAGACAAGATCTCTCCCAAGCTTCAATTTCAACTTCAACCTCAGTTGGAGATAAGATCTCCCACAAGCTTTAACCGCAACGTTAACAAAAGATAAGATCTCCCTGGACCTCGACTGAAGATAAGATCCCCCTGAGCCTCAACTTCGACGTCAACCTCGGCTGAAAATAAGATCTCCCCCGAGCTTCAATTTCAACATCAATCTTGGCTGGAGATAGGATCTCCCCCGAGCTTCAATCTTAACTGATGTAGAGCCTTGAAGAGGACATCGGCAGTCATCCTTTTTGTACTTGTTTTCTTCAAATTTTGAACTCGAAAGTGGGAGGACTATTATTGGGGATAAACTCCTTTTCCGTCGAAGTCCAGCCTGATGCTTAGTCTAATGCGGCTGGTAATCACTAAAAAGCTTTAATTTAGAATTCTTCCTCCAGCGGTCGAATCCCAGTCGATCTCCTTCAGTGACTGAACTCGTTCATTAGTCGAACTCCTTCAGTCGGCCGAACTCTTCCGGCGGCCAAACCTTAGCCGAACTTCTCAGCGGCCAAACATTAGCTGAACTCCTTCAATCGGTCGAACTCTTCCAGCGGTCAAATCTTGCCGAACTCCTTAGCAGCCGAGCCCCAGCTGAACTCCCTCCAAATTTTTTCTTCAGTCAAGTTTCTACAGAAGCCGAACTCCTTCTGGACTCTTCCCTCAGTCGAACTCCTACAAGAGCCAAACTTTCTCCAGATCTCTCCTTTAGTCAAGCTCCTATGGGAGCCAAACTTCTTCCGAATTTTTCCTTCAGTCAAGTTCTTACAGGAGCCGAACTCCTTCCAGATTTCTCCTTCAGTCAAATTTCTACAAGAGCCAAACTCTTTTCGGATTTCTCCTTCAGTCGGACTCCTATAAGAGCTGAACTCCTTCCGGATCTCTTCTTTAGACGGATGTCTATAGAAACCGAACTTCTTTCAAATTTTTTCTTCAGTCGAATTTCTGCATGAGCTGAACTTCTTCTGGACTTCCTCCTCAGTCGGACTCCTACAAGAGCCAAACTTCTTTCGAATCTCTCCTTTAGTTAGACTCCAATAGGAGTCGAACTCCTTCCGAATCTCTCCTTCAGTCGGACTCCTATGGAAACCAAACTCCTTCCGAATCTCTCCTTCAGACGGATGTCTACAGGAGCCAAACTCCTTCCGGATTCTTCCTTCAGTCGAATTTCTATAGAAGCCGAACTCCTTCCGAGCTCTTCCTTCAGTCGATTTTCTCTGAAAGCCGAACTCCTTCTGGACTCCTCCTTCAGCTGAACTCCTCCAGGAGCCGAACTCCTTCCGGACTTCTCCTTCAATTGGATTCCTCCAGCGGATTGCTCCTGGATGATCTCTTCCAGACGTATTTTCTTCAAGAATCCAAACTCCTCTGAAATTGATATATGTCGAAGTTTACCAACCAATGCCTGCTTCCTCCGAGCTATGGCTATTAAATCTCGATGATTGATCACCATCAGTTTGGTACAGGCGACGCTACAAGCGGCACCCCTCTCTGTGATAGACTCCATCAGACCTCAAGTGGCCTGCTACCAGATGGTATGCACTATCAGCCTGATGACACCTTCCTCTTCGTACCGAACCCCACACAGCTCCGAATGGCCCACTACCGGATGGCATGGTCATCACCATCAATCAAGCTCCGTTTATAAAAAGGATCCTCTAGATACGTTTTCTCTAAGCTCTTTTCTCCTCAAAATTTTATCAAATTTTTTTCTCAACACTCCATTTTTATTGGCCAAAAGAGCTGACTTGATCATTGGAGGATTTTACCGGAGCCACCATCATCAACTTCGGACGGAATTTTGTTTTGCAAGTCACCGACGGTGATCTTATTTTTCTCGACTTCAATCCGATCCGACGTCAATTAAATTCTGCATCAATATCATTCATCTTATTTTTTTAATAGTAACTCAAGTTGTCTTTTGCTGTTTGCTCTGTGCACCGTACCACCCCTTCCCCCTATCCTTTTAAAAGTATTTCCTTGGTTATTTTGCCCACATTCGCTGTTACAATATGGAGCAGGGTTTCCTACGGCTCCATGGTATGCAGCACATCCATGAATACCATCCATTACGGGATGGACAACTGCATGAGATGTGCAACAGGCATCATGCATACCGTAGAGGAAGACGTGCATCATGTGCACTGGCTGTCCATTCTGTAATGAACAGTTTTTATGGGTGCACCACATCTTGCGGCGTTGCAGAAGATCCGTGCTTTACAATATAACCCATCCTAATTGGCAATCGTCATCAGAATTCTGACTTGGGACATTTAGACGTGGTACAAAAAAAAATTGGGATTATTATATGTACGTTGTGAGATGTCATTATTATTTTTAGGTCATTATTTTATTTTTATTGATTTTTCTACTTTGTTTTTTATTGATTTTTGTTAATCAGACTAGAGAAGAAAAATGTATAGCTTCCTGAAATGAAATTTCCTTCTCTATTCTGGGTTAACATATAAAGGCAGTGTTCTTGTGTAGATTCCTTTTGCCACCTATTGAAATTTGTAACTCTTTATAAGAATTAAGAAATTTATTATTTTACTGTCTTTCCTCCCCCTGTATGTGTAGTACTACTTCTAGGTCCGGTACAAGGTCCATCACACCCCCAGAAATTTTTTTTCTAATTTCACTGCATTATTATAGGCTGCCGAACGCAGGATGGTGCTAGAGATGGGCCGAGCCAAGAACAGGACTACGGGTATGTTATTTGATATGCATTCCTCTATTACTATAGAAAAAAACTATGATGATATATATTATAATAATAATTTTTAAAATTATAATATTATTATCTATGATAGCGATTATAAAGAATCGCTGCCATAGCCCCTGCCATACGTTCGACCTATGGCAGCGATTAGCAACGGTTAATATATGATAGTTGTTGATTGCAGCCACTGCCATAGTTCGAACCTATAACAATGATCAAAGTTAACCGCTGCCATAAATCTAATATATAGCAGCGGTTAGATTGATCGCTGCTATAAGTCGCACCTATGGTAGCGGTTATTTATAACCGCTGCCGTAGGTTCAATCTATTGCAGCGGTTAGGCATAACCACTACGATATTTTTTTCATATATTTTTTTCTAAATATTATATAATTTTAAAATTTAATGTTCATCTTCATCATTCATTATCTAAATAATTATCATTAGAATGTCATTACAAAAAGCCGCCTCAATCCGATGGCTCTAGCTTCATCGATCAGAAAAATTTGATTTCAACGATTATGAATGATAATGCGATGATCTGATAGATGGAGATATCTGATAGATCCAAAATTCTGCAATGATGATCTTGATGATATTTGTAGCATACTATCAAAGTTTTACTTTAATTAAATATCATTATTATGATCAATTTAGCATGAGATTATTTCAGCCATTAAATGAGAAACGAGTGATCCAAGGACCAGACAGCGTTCAATTATAAGATAATTTTTTAGATAAATGATCTTGGCTACTATTTTAATTATTTTTATAGTGGTGATCATAAAATTTAAATCATTTTTATAAGAACTGTTTACGTTAAGCAGATCTTGCAAAAGTATGAACATAATTACCAACAGAGTTTAAGAATGGATATCAAGCGATGTATAGTTTACGATCATTCTTAAATTCATGATTTAAATTTTACAATCACGATCGTAAAAATGATTAAAATAGTAGTCAAGATCATTTATCTAAAAAATTATCTCATAATCGGACACCGTCTGTTCGTTTGATCACTCATTTCTTATTTAATGGCCAAAATAATCCCATGCTAAATTAATCATGATAACAATATCCGATTAAAGTAAGACTTTGATAGTATGCTATAAATATCATCGAGATCATCGTTGCAGATATTTGGATCCATCAGATGTCTCCATCTATCAGATCATTGCATCGTTATTCATGATCATTGAAATCAAATTTTTCTGATCGATGAAGCTAAGGCCATCGGATCGAGGTGGCCTTTTGTGATGATATTCTAATGATAATTATTTCGATAATAAATAGTAAAGATAATCATTAAATTTTAAAATTATATAATATTTAAAATAAAAATATAAAAAATTAATTTTCAATCTATGACAGTGGTTACTGCAAACTGCTGTCATAGATAAAATTATTGTCATAGATCTATGGCAGTAGTTTGAAAATTGCTGCCATAGATTAGGTTATTTTTGCCCACCCATCCCCAAATTGATTTTTTCTTCATCGATTGCTCTCTCTTTCTCTCTCTCCTCTCGGCCGCCGGTGAGACGTCATCCCTCCCTTTCCTTCTCCGACCGGTGCTGCCTCCTCCTCCGCCTCCTATTGGCTTTCTGACTGGCACCACTTCCACCCACGCCTCCCCTTTCTTTTCCAACCGATGCCCCCACCACCCGCGCCTCCCCCTTCTTTCTCGGTCGGCATCCCCACCTCCCCCCTCCCTTTCCTTCCTCTTCTTCCCCGCCTTAGGCTTGCGGCTCTTCCGCCAAGCCACTGCCCTCCGACTCCGCTCGCAGCCCACCCCCGACCTCCCTATCACCGTGCCAACCCCCTCCTCCTCCTTCCTCGATCGGCTCCACCACCTCTCTTTCTCTCCTTTCTTCCCTCGACCTGGCCGCCGACCCCAACCCCTCCCTGCTCTCTCTCTCTCCTGTCTTCTCTCGGCCCGAGCCTCCCTCCTCTCCCTTCTTTTCCAACCGATTCGATCGCCGGCTCCGCCACCTCCTCTCTTCCCTCGGCCCGACTCTCCCTTCCTATTTTCTCTCTCTTCTCTTTTTCTAACTCACTGTCTCTCTTGTTTCATAGGTGATCTCTAGCGCCCTCGTCTTCCTTTAGTACCATTATCGACGACCCTCGGAGCTCTCTATGTGGCCCCCTCTCTGTAGCTACAGGTATGATTTTTTCTTTTAAAATTTCATGGTATTATATATTTATCATTTATAATATTTATAATAATATTTAATTATATTTTTATAATAAATATTATATATATTTATTATTAAAATTATAATTATCCGTCGGTCATGGGTCATGTTGGCGGATAAGAGAACTCCTGTCGGCTGGTTCTGAATCGTATCGGTGGGTTTTGGACCAAGTCGTGCTTTATTGATGGTCGTGGATGATCCTAGGCCGTGTCGTATCGGCGATCTTGGGTCGTGCCATGTCGGCGACCGTGGACGGCCCTTGGACTGTGCCGATCGATAAAAAAATTCTCATCGATGGATTTTAGGCCGTGTCAGTGGTCGTGGGTCGTGTTGACGGATAAGAGAACTCTTGCCGCTGGTTCTACACTATGCTAGTGGATTCTAGGCCGAGCCATATCGTGTCGACGGTCATGGACGATCCTGGGCCATGCCGTTGATGATACCAAAATTGATGACGATGTTAGATAATGTATACAAAGTACTCCTTTGGATAAAACTTACTTGATATTATCGAGATTTTAGATACATTTATCAGGAGCGATGGTGATGTCCATATTGTAAATACCACTAGATGATAACTTCAATATTCTGATATAAATATTAGAGTCTATTATTAATACTATACTAATATTATTATTCAACATGTTATATTGGTTAATGTTCATTAACATTGCAGGTCACGATGGCACCAAAACACCATCTAACTTTCACCTCCGTCCCTCGGTGGGTTACGCGGAGCTCGACATTTAAGGTGCAGTCGGAGCATATTCCATCTACTTCTACATCGACTGCTTAGGGACCATCGGTATCTACTCCACCGGCATTTGAGCCTCCACCGTTAGTCACATCTTCGATACATGCTCCGATATCGGTATCTGAGTGTATATTTTTATTATGTTATTTATTTATTTTTTTATATAATATTTATATAATTATATATTTGCATAACGTATTTTTATTATAGGTGCATCATCCAGTAAGATATTTCATGGTCCCACATGCATGCCATATGTATGGAACTGCCAGTATCAGGTAATAGTGTGGTATGATGCAAAGGGAAGGCCAGTTGAAAAGATCACGTGGGAGATGTATTTTTTTTTGGAGTGCTTGTGAGGTGGTCCGACATCATTCCGCTATTACCCATAGACTGGCAATTGATGGATGCCGGTGTTAGAAACCGAATGTGGGAGGAGATATAGGTAATTATATCTAAATTATATATATATTTAATATGTTTACACTTTGTTTGATTAGAATAATTTGGTAACTGATTTTTGATAACTTTATGCAGAGGATGTATGACTTTTTAGATTACGAGAGGGTTCGAGATATCCGACTGAAGAATATTGAAGAGTTGTACCGAGACTACAAGGTCAAGCTCAATAGAGGATGGCTCGAGCATCGATGAGATATTTCGGAGGAGCTTATTCCTTGGATATAGGACTGTTCCTCGAGTCAGTGGAAGGGATGGTTAGATATTGTAGGAGCTAGGAGTTTGAGGTAAAATTTCTAACTTTTAAATTTTTTAATATATTTAAAATTATATTTAAATATTTTTTAAATACTTATTATTTATTTGAATACTTGTTAGATTACCTCCTATCAGAATTGAAAGAATCGGGCAGCTTAGGAGTACATGCACACTCTAGACCGTGAGTTTATGGCCAGTCGTATGCATAGAGAAGTAATAAATTCTAAATCTTACTAAATAAATTAAATTAATATTATTTTTATATTTCTAATAAACTGATCCATTATTATAGCTGATGAGAGATAGAGTGATGCACAGCCATAGCAAGATCTTTCGATCCAGCCATACGGATAAAAAGGACAGATCGATGAACGTCGCGATTAGAAGGATTTTTATAAATAATAAATATATTAGTATATATTATCAGTATTATAGTATTTTTTATAAAATTTTATTTAAATTTATAATTATCAAAGCAGTTAGATGCACTTTCGAGCAAGCGTCCGGATACCTCTGGCTCCCATGATCATCTGTCTTAGATCTTGGGGCCTGAGCATTTTGGAAGGATCTGATACAGGCCTGTAGATACGCCGACGAGCTACTGGTCTAAAGCGAGCGTCTCTCAATGTCGTCGGTCGGGAGCAGCTTGAGGAGGCATTGGCGCAAGCAGCTCAAGCTATGGCACAGATAGATCAGGCTATAGTACAGGCTGCTCATGCTGAGGAGTGCACATCTCATCTGGAGGGCATCCTGAGCGCTATGATGATGAGGCTCAGCATACGTTTTGGAGCAGACTATGTGGGCCTTGGGGATATGTTGGTCAATGTTCCAGCTCCAACCCCTCCAACTCCAGCTTCTCCAACTTCAGCTCCAGCTTCAGCTCCTCCAGCTCGTGCTCCATCTTCCGGTGACGACGATGATGTAGATTTAGGAGACTTCTGATATTTTTTAAAAAAATATTATAATAAATTTTATTCGATAATAAAATATTAGTATTTTAGAAATATTCTTATATTTATAATATTTTCTTATATTTTTTATTGTATTATATATATCTCTGCATTTATCAGATAAAATATATAAAAAATTAAAAAATTTATATTTTTTATTATTCAAAAGCTACAGCTGCGGTTGCAAAATCGCTATCGTAGGCATGCCAAATAAGATAGAAAGTTATGTGCCAATCGCTATCATTAACCTATGGCAGCGGTTACGAAACTGCTGTATTAGACATATGGCAGCAGTTTCGTAACCGCTGTAATAGATAATCCATGGCAGCTATTTGTAATCGTTGCCATAGCTCAACCTATGACAACGGTTTGAAAATTGCTGCCATAGATCAACCTATAGCAGTGGTTATAGAACCACTCTGTAACTGCTGCCATAGACTATGTATAATAGTGGTTCTCATAAACGCTGCAATAACTACTGTCATGGACCTACGATGATGGTTGCAGTGATAGCGGTTAACTAATTGCTGCCATAACCTGTGGCAGTAATTTTTTAGGCTATGGCAGTGGTTACGAACTGCTGTTGTAGCTCTATTCTGTAGTAGTACTTAGACGAGCAGAAAATATCTTAACTAAATAAATCATTTTAAGAGAATTAACCTAGTTGTTTTGTTTGTCGTTTGACATTTTTTTTGCCCTCTTTATTCCAATGCAGATTAGTAGTTCATTTCACATGAGCTTCTTATTCCCTTGTGATCAAGATTTTGAAATGAGTGGGTTAATCTAGCATGTGTTTTGGCTAATATATGGTCCGTGCTCATGTTTGAGTTTCTTGGATTGGGTTATATCTATTTTTTTTCTTGATTTATATGGTAGATATAAAAGGGGTGCATGGTTCGCAATTAGAATGAAAATTGGAATAGATTGGAATCGGAATTGGAATAGTCTAATTCTCTGAAATATTTGGTTCATGATCAAAATCGAAATCGGAATCAAAATAGAAATTTGAATACATAGGAGAGAGTGAAGATTGAGTTTTAGATAGATTGAACCATTTTCATTCCATCCCAAAATTAGAATCGGAATAGAACTCCTTTTAACCAAGCGGTTGAAATAAGAGTCACCTATTCTCATTCCAATTCCGAACCCCCACTCCTCCTAATCAAGCACCCCTTAATATTTTAGAAACTCATGCATCCTTTTGGTTAGCACTTTGATTTTGTTAAGTTGATAATTTTTTTCTTCATGGTCATTCTGTAGAATATTATTTTTAGAGGAGTTGCTTATCACCTACTAGGCTCCGCACGTTCTCTTTCTATCCATTCTTTCATAAATTTTCTATGGTTTTTGAGTACATTTTATTGAAAACATGCTCATAATAGTTTTTTTTTATTTTTATTTTTAAATAAAAGCAGCCATTCGAATTTGTTCTAGATTCACCTAGTATCTCAAATAGCTTTTTAGGACACATGGAGGCTGGAAGATCGCATGCACCCCTTTGAGAAATGATTAAATATTCTGTTACCCATGGAACTATAGAGTTTATGGAAGGAACGAAACAAATGATGCTTTGAATATCATGTATATCTTCTGAACTTTATATCCCAACAAATTGCAAAGGCTCTTTTTCGTCTGGACCAAACACATCAGAGGAGCGGACACCGTGCCTATTCAACTAGTCAAATGTTCCATTAACAAATATCTGGATAAACCCACCGCAACTTTTATCAGCAGACTACGACTTCTTTTAGCAGCGTGACTGATGCTCGACTGTAAACTTGTTGCAGATAGAAGTGGAAGCGCTTGGTGCTCAGCTCAGCGACAGCAATAGTTTCTCAAGATTGAATCCTCGTAGAATTCATACCACAAACTCTATTAAGACTGTAACAAGGGTCTACGGGCAAACAAGAAATCAGCACTGTTCAGCATCTTCTCTTTACTCTCTCTCTCTCTCTCTCTCTCTCTCTCTCTCTCTCTCTCTATATATATATATATATATATATATATATATATATATATATATAATTATTATAATTTTTGTTTAATCTAATATGATACTTCTGAGTTAAGCTTTCTCTAACTCATTTGCATAATATATATATATATAGTCTGAAGAATTTTACCGGTCTATAATGCCGGGGATGTGTGCACTCACCTCAGTTCAAAATGAGTGCAATTCAGAATTGGTAGAGCCATCATGGCATTACCTAATAGTATCTAAACTTCACCTTAAATTTAAATGAAGATTTCGGAATGAGTATATCACTCTAGGCAGAAGATTTGAGGGGTAGACTATCAAAATAGCATCAACATCACCATTATTATAGAGGCAATATATTAAATATGCTTTGTCATTTTGGTTAACATTATTGTACTTTCATATGGGAGATTTCGTAACTTATTTGCATGCTATCCAGTTTATCTTTTATTCTTATTTTCCATATTTATAAATTTGTTTCATATATCCTGGTATATTTGTTGTAAATATATATATATATTTTTAATATATCTAAATCGAATATAAGATTTGTTGTTAATAATGACTTAGCGGTATATTCTTTATGGCATTTTCTCTGAATACCAAAAAACATGATACTTCGTAGAATATTTCCGCAGTTTCAATTCGGTTTGGAGATTTTTTTAAATTTTTTTTGGCTTTCTAGGATGTATGCATAGTAGATGTATGTGGTTTGTCCGCACAACCGGAGGAAAAAAAAAAAACAAAAGAACACACACACAGGATACTGGAAGTGGTCCTACCATGGCCGGCCAGAAGTCGGCAAATTCCCCATGCTGATTCGAATATTTCAAATGAAAATCCTGCTTGTGAAGAGCCTTTCCGCTCGAGCTTAGTACCTTTACTTCTAAATGTTGATTAAAGAGTTCATTTTTTTTTTCTTTATTTTTCGAGTATGGGAGGATTGTTGGGATGGAGTCTCTAGTTTTGTCTTGTTCACAATGGCAAAATTTTTTATTTTTTGTGCTGCTTAATGAACATCTCTCGCCGGCACAAGCCCTCCACCCTCGTTGTCTCGTTTCCTTGCCTTTTATTTAGTATGGCAGGACGAAGTCCAACTATAACGCAAGCAGAAAACGTCAACAATAGGAGTTTATATCTGCAAATTAAATGCGTGCATGTGAACTAGTTGCAGTGAGCTACACTCAGAGCATTAATTATGGAGGTCTAAGTCAATATATTTTTTTTAAGTAAGAAGGATCTAAGTCAATATATGAGAAATACTTTAATAGAAATAGAGAGCTAATTGTTTGACATTCAGCAGTATTAATTTTCACTTGGGTAACGAGATATTGTGATTTAGTTATTTGGGGAAGTGGCAAAAGAACTTTCATTTTGGCATTAGATATGGTAAAATCAAATATTAAAAAAAAAAATCAAAATTCCTACCAAAAAAGAAAAGTCAAAATTTATATACCAAGGGAAATTACCTTCACCACAGCTGGAATAAAGAAAAAAAAGGTTCACCCGATAGCTAGCTGTGAAAAACATGCTTGAAGCATGATTGCTTATTGTCAGGTAATCAGTAAGTAGATCAAATTTTGACAATTTGATAGCAACTTTTTATTTTGGTATGGAAGGTCATATGATTGTTTTTCATATTTTTCCTCTTTATGAGGGCAAAATATTGCAGATTAAGTTTTTGAATATTTTTAAAATTAATATTTTAAAAATTTTAATTTTTGAAAAATAATGCATGTTTGGTTCATAATCGAACTCAAAATTGAAATAAAATTTGAATACTAAAAGATAATAAAAATTAAATTTTAAAAGAAATTTTTATTTCTTCTTGGAATTGAAATGATAATAAAATGTCTACCAATCGAACATGTTCTTAATGATCATAGATTGAACAAATTCTTTTTTTTTAGTAGAGTGGCTCTAATTATAATCTACCAACAGATAAAGAGAGCAGAATCTGTTACATTATTTTATTATCATTCTCTTCAAATATCATATACATTAAAAAAAAAAAAAAAAAAAAAAAAAAACTTCACTATAGTATCATATCCATAATATTACTACATTTTATTGCCTTGAAGTCTATATATATATATATATATATATATATATATATATATATATATCAGAAAATATCCAGCTTCAAGTTCTCATTAACTATTGTGATGGTTGTAGTTATCGACTGACAATTGTATTTATCGATTAATAAATAATTCTTCAATTTAAATTTGTACAAGCTAGACTTATTCCAGGTCCAATCATGATGGGTCCACGCAAGCTACATGCATAAACTAAGAGAACCATGACAAGAAACATTGTGTGACCTGCCTGTTAAGTTTGAACAGATCAAACCAGCACCACTTTTTAACAATACTAATAACTCCGGTCTAAAATGTCATACCTTGACCTGCATGATATCCTCCAGTCATCAATCCCTATACATATGTAGCCAACATCTTGCTCTCTTCTCCCATCATCGCATAGCGTTTCAGCTATCCAAACAAGCCAAAGAAATGGAGCTCTTCCCTTCTCAAGTATATCGAAGCATCCAGCACTATTGGCGCAAAAGAGCCAATAGAAGGCTGGAGGGTTCATCGTCACCAAGCAAGAAGGTGAGGTTGGTGGCTAGGCTTGGGGGAGAAAGCGGAAGCACCAAAAGTCGGCGAGCAAGGAAGCTGAAGTCGGCGATCCGGCCGATGCTAAGGCTTCGGGTTAAGGTGTTTTCGCCAATTCGGCTTCTGGCTCGGATGAGGGATGCATATATGGATGCCATGCTGGCGTTGGCTGGTGGAGGAGGTCGGCCGTGGGCATTGAATAAGAGCAGGAGTGCTTCAGATGGGCTGTGGGAGAGGAGGATCCCAAAGGCTCGTCAAATGAATAGTGCAAGTAGAGGAGACTTCGAGAGGAGGTTGATGATTCATATATACAATGCACTGGTTGCTCCTCCGGAGGTGCCCGGCAATCATTGTGTCAACTAAGTGTCTGCACCAATTTGTGTGAAGGAAAACTCGTGTACCATTTGAGAACCCAGCAAAAGCTTGTTTACCTTTTTTTCATCCTTTTCAGGTAAATTATTGGGTTTGTTTGTTTGCATGTAATGTCATCACACCTAAGTTGATGAGTTACTGTAATTTTCCTTTTTCGATGTTATGTTTTGATCTATTTGCGTATTATGCTTAAAATGCCGTACTTTCGGAGAAAGTTGCAAGGGATTTCCTAGATGTTTTTAATTTCTGCTAACTGTAGATGTTTTCATCTTTTCTCTGTCTATGCTTGGAGCGTTAATGTGTCACTGCATGTTGGTTAGGCCTTGATGGCATCTAAAATGAGGTTATCCGTGGATCGTGCTTCGGGTTTCACTTCCTCGAGCTGCTTGGACCATGTGGGATGGGTGGTGGTCAATTGGACTTTTATTTTCTTAAGGCAATAATCTATACTTAATAATCTAAAAGCAAGAAAAAAAAAAATATGATAATGTCACAATTTTGTATGAGTCCTACGATCCAACTTATGGTTAAAAGGCTTATAGATCCCATCAACCTGAAAAAATAGAGGATCCCTCGAGCCTCTTATCTATTTCGTGTGATCATGGTGTGAGAGCAAATCAAAATATGAGTTCTATTTTGGAATAGTCAAAATAGGAACATGTGAACAGCAAAGATTCTATTTTTCTCTTGGAAGTTCTAGATATGGATTTATATGATTCCAATGAATCAGTATTAGATTTGAAAGATTAACTAATCAATCACATCTGGGTCACCCTCCCTCTTTGTCTGGAAAACTAATCAATCATATCATGCGGCATTGGAAATAATATTATATTTTTGGTTTGTTTATTACTTATACTATCAAATCGCTGATTACGTACACCTACATACATGGTTACCATATACCCATGAAGACACTAAAGTACATGAATGCTTTTAGGGAATAATCACTTCAAAGTAAATCTTTTCTAAATCCCTATATGATAGTTTTTAATAGTTGAATTAATTTTAAAGAGTCCTAAAGTTAGGGATATATCAAAATAGGAATTTATTAACATTATCTTGAAAAGGTATTGTTAATTTGAATCAATACCTATTGTAGCTTGTGGATGATGAAATAGATCTTGAAATTTATTGACATTCCCTAGAAGAAGTGTTGTCAATAATCCTTTTGGTACTAAAATCATTAAAACAACACTGATGTTGATACCATCTTCTTAGGTTTTTCTTCCATAATTTGAGCTCAGAGAGAGAAGAGGGGCCTACAGAGAATGTGGCTAGAAATCCATGATAGAGTCTGATTACGGTGATTGAATTTTTTTTCTTCATGTATGAGGATAATAGATTGTCTTGTGCAAAAGATTAAAATTCAAATTATGTTAAGGGATAATGAGGGATTAACTAATGACTTCTACCATGCCAAAAGTAACACTTATACCACTAAGTTTTATTCCTTTTGAGCCTCATTGAGAAATGGGCCCCAAAAGCTCAATCTCCTTGGTTGGCCTTCCACCATTGATGCCTTTTGGACCCTTAATTTAGATATTTCCACTAAAATTTTGCTAATTAAAAGTTAAATGGGATTGCATGGTTGTCTTTACCTTTTGTTGCATTAGGAAGAGAGAAAAACAAACGTATTTTCTCTTTCACTATCGAACCATATGGACTTGCTGCTTGGCACATTCTTTTGCTGTCAAGTATTGATCAGCCACTGAAGTAGTGTTGCAAATAGATTGGATTGGATCGGATCAAGGTATGCATGAGCCCAACTCGATTTGGATCAGCCACTGATTTTGGAGCCAAACCTAACTTACCAGCCAATTGGGTCAAGTCATATTAGGTCCATAGAAAAGATTTTAGATCCAAGAGTTCATTAGTGTCAAGTTGGGGACAAGTATCATCCAGGCCTAATCCAAAATTGATAGTTCTTAACATATAAATTTAAAAACTATAACTTAAAAATTATTGAGAAAAGCATCTCGAATTCTTCCATATTAAATCGACAGCGAAATCGATCCAAAACATCGCAGAGTGAAGTTCCTATTACTACAAGAGACTATCCCGAATAGATTCAGGTCAGAAGGATCACAGCCATTGATGGATATGAAATCGAGCGATTTGGCTCGATTTCTACGTTTGCCCATCCATGATCAGCAGGTGATTGTCTCAGGGCATGGGCGTGCTAGATGAGCGATGAAAATTGAATATCAAGTTGAGATGAAGATTGTTGAAAAAATTTCTTAAATTCCATATTAAGCCCACAGCAAGGTTCAGGACAACAAACGAAGTCCAATGAGCCTAAAAACACCCCAATCAGAATCCAAATGGTGAAAATACGCATAAAGAAGCATGCGAAGCATCGAATAAGTTACTAAAGTAGGACTCACGGACTGGCATAGCCAGCGGGCCACCAGGCCTAGCATGTGGCGTGAGCTTGCTGCGAGAGTGTGGCCTAGCTCACAGCACGCGGGGATGCGGGTGCGCGGGCCTTACCACACGCAGCACGTGCGGGCGTAGCCCTGGCTCAGGCGGAAGTGCGCGAGGGTGCGGCCTGGGCCCAGGCGGCCTCGCAAACAGGGCGATGTGTGGATTTTTTTTCACGCGGTCTACACGCACAATGCGCATGGATCGAGCTCTTTCATGGGATTCAAGGTGTGTTTGACTCCTGGCAGCACTTGGATTTCCATCTAAAGATGGACTGAGGCCTTTAAAAGGCTTGGAGCAATCCAAAAAGTGTTACTGTAGTGGCTATGGTGATTTTGAGAAAAATCTGAGATGGCAGAGAGAAGAAGGAGGATGCCAGTGAATAAGCTTCGGACAGATAGCTAGGCAGCAGACTGCGATCATTTCAGGAGGTTTCTGAGAGAGAGTTTGGTAAGGATAACTTTTTGTTGAGAGAATTGTATATGTGAGTTGAGAATGGGTAATCTCTTATTGTATCTCTTTCTTTTTCATAGTGAAGTTTTGCATGCCTCATAGAGACGAGCCTTTGGGCTGATCCACATATTTGATTATTTTCTTATTTTATTTTCTTCTTTCTTTCTACCGTAATATCCTGATACGAAATCCACATCAAGTGGTATCAGAATGTGCTGATACCCCAACAAAAACATCTATTAATATACTTGAAAATGGTATAAATAACATTTCACGAGATCAAATAGTGAATACTTAAATATAATTAAATGAAAGTATGTTGGAGGAAATGGTGTTGTCGAGATAAAGAGAGAGCAATTGATTAAATGAGATTTCATTCAATGAACATGGGAATTCATTTAGAGTAAAGAAAAAAGGAATTATATATAGTTCGGGTTCTTGGGTCAGGCAGAATTGGATCTAGATCAAGTTGAATCTATTTTTTGTTGACTAAACTAAACCTAGATGATATACAGATCGCATTGGGTTGGAAAATACAAAAGCTAGATCTATCTGGTTATCAAATTAGATCTATACTTTTTGACCTCAATCCAAACCATGGATCTTTAAATATGGATAGGATCGAGTCACAGGTGGACGCGACTTATTTGCAACCCCTGCTGCCATGCCTCGCCAACATCAGTTTTTTTTTAAAATTGAGTTGCATTAGCTATGGTCAGTTGTTTATTAGTTGTAAGATATGGTCCTAGAGCTCTTATTGATTCTAAGTCCACTGCATCATCTTCACCTTGGACCATGGTGAACGTGTGCTGCAGGTTAACCTCATCTCTTTGCGGTCAAAGTTGTGGCTGAATTTTTCAGTTAGAATGACTCTTATTTCCGTACATGAGCCAAATATGTGATGTTCAAAGCTGGGGAAAATGCATTCAAAACCATATAGGATGCAAAGTAGTCGTCATGCTACTAACCTCCAACCACACGTTATTAAATTTAAACCTGTTAGCCGTATGCAGGCAGCAAACTTAATTTATTAACCCGGTCAGATCAAAGATCGGTCGTGACTTGACCTCCGTAAATTGTGGAGGCTACGATCAGGCCTTTTAGATCAATGCAAGTCTCAATATTAAACATGGGCTACGTTCAAGAAGCAGTCAAAACGTCGGATATAAGCTATAGACCAGTTTGGCCACCCAATAGCGACTGACTGGTCCGCAATACCCGGAAGCCACCACAAGTATATATAAGCACACACCAGGCACCAAAATCTCCACCATGATTGATCTCTTAATCTCTCTGTAATAGAAGAAGAACAAAAAATGGAGGCTGTGTCTCGGATCGTTCAGTCCTACTGGCGCCGGAGGACGTATGAGAGGCTGGAGGGGACGTCGGCGATGAGCAAAAAGAATGTGAGAGCAATCAGGCTCAGAAGAAGAAGAAGAAGATGTCGGCGATCGAAGGCAGCGCAGGTGTTTGTCAGGCTGAGACTTAAGGTCTGGTCACCTCTCTGCCTGCTGACCTGGTTGAGGGATGCCTATGTGGACGCCGTGCTGGGGTTGGCCGGAGGGGAGGGCCGGCCGCCTGCGTTGAACAAAGGAATGGGTGGTCAGGATGGGCTATGGGGGAGGAGGATTCCTAAGGCCCGTCGGACGAGTGCGAGGCCTGGGGATTTCGAGAGAAGAATGGCGGTCCATATATACAACTCCATTACTGCTGCTTCACGGAAATCATAAATGTTTTGTTTATGCCTTGAATTTTATTTTCTTATGCTTCATTTCCTTCTGAAGTTATTCTCGTTAGTTAAGGAGATTTTACTGGTTTTTTTAGTGGATTTTTATATGCTTAATGCCACGGAATTGAAAAGACGTTCGTACAAAATTTAATTGCGTTTTTTTTAAAACTTTCTCTTCATGTTGGGAACGGTCTTCTGGGCAGTTGGATTTAACATGAAATTACCATCCCCGATTGGCCTTCATTTCTTGATGTCACGAAGAAATCATGTTATGGGGCGGGAATTGGTTGAGTTAATTAGTGACGTCTCCCATGGTAAATAAAGACACCTATCATCTTCACTTCGTTTTTTGGCCAAACTTTCATCCATCCGAGTTAAATAAATAAAGTCATTTGTTTGGAAATGAGTTTTTCTCCGTTTTTTTTTTTTTTTTTTTTTTTTTTGGCTTTTGTTCTTCTCGTATACATTTATGGATGTATGCTTGGCTTTGGCAATCTTCCAGAGGCAACACATAAAAAGGATTGCGATCACGTGTGGGATAAGGGCGCGATTTAAGATCCATACAAAGGACTTTGAGATCTCATGTTCGAAAATGACCACTTTGCCTTGCAAGAAACGTTATCTACATTATTTATCAAAATTGAATATTGAAGTTTGCCATGCATTGAACCCTACTCTAATGTAACCTCATTGTTATGCAGCAAGAACCCGAACATGCAAGAACAAGTTTTGTTTGTTCGCACCCTTCTCTAATATGAACTCAATTTATGCAGAGCATGCATTTTTTTTTTTTTTTTTTTTTTTTTGGGGGTGTGTGTGTACGTACCTTAAAACATGAAGGATATATATGCTCACATATTTAGATGATAGATAGAAAAGCTATAAGTATACTAGGTTGTTTCTTGAGGTATGACCCAAGGAATTGGGACCATGTTAAATGACAGAAGTTGGAAATATACTAGCTTGCTTTCGAGGTGAGACCCAAACAATTGGGACTATATTAGATGACAAATAAAAAAGTTGGAAGTATGCTAGCTTGTTAGTTTGTTACGCGTTTAGTTACAATTCTCTCTCTCTCTCTCTCTACACACACACACACACACATATATATATATATATATAGCAGGCCAAGCTTCCGTTATTAGACCTGAAAGCTTTACTTGAATTAATACAAAGTTAGGTTCATGAGCCTCGCGTTCCAGTCCTCATGATTTCATGTGCATATTCTTTCTCTATACAATTATTTTAGAAACTCCTTTTTTTTTTAGTGGAAACGGAGGCTGGGAAAAATTTAATCATTATTACTCGGGTAAGGTTTGATTTGCAAACAAACTAGGACAAAATTCAGAAATAATCAATTCTTTTCATACAGCCAAATCAATCGTTTTGAATTAATTCCTATTTTTTTTTTAATTTTTTAGGAACTCCAAATGATTGATTTGGCTGTATGAAAAATTGAATATTTCTGAATTTTGCCATATTTTGTTTGTAAATCAAACCTCACCCAAGTAATAATGATCATTCCCATTACCGCAGAGTTCCTGATGTAGGTCTGATGGGATCGATCACGATGCTCAAAAGGCAAATCAGCCCTAACAAAAAATTGTTACCAATTAAGCTGACCGCACCGATCGGGTCTACGAATCTTTTTCTTTTTTTTTTTTTCTTTTTTTAAAGCAATCGAATCTTTTTCTATCCCGATAACTTTTAGCCTGGCCTCTCCACCATCACGTGTTTCAGACAGAATCAGAATGAATCGAAAGGTAACCTACACGTGATGGAGAAGTGGGCCCCAGGCCTTCACCACCAAATTGGCGCGATGTGGTGGGTTATTTAAAATTACGGATTTAGCCTCACCCACGGGTAAGGAGCTGCGGCATCAACGTAATTAAATAGAAATCACAGGGCAACAGGAGAAGACGGTTCCCCGCCAAATCGAAAAATCCCCAAAGGAGAATCACCTACTCCTCCGCTTTCGTCCCCCAGTCACCGAAACTCACCTCCCATTCCGCTCCGCTCTCCCCTTTAAATTAGCTCCTACCATAAACCATATATAAGCCTCCTCTCTCTCTCTCTCTCTCTCCTCCCCCTCCCTTGGGACCAACCGATCAAATATCCTCGTCTTCTCCTTCTCCACTGGATGATCTCTGACCGACGGTTCGTGTTATTTGTTTAATCCGAGAGCAAAAGAGAGGGGGGGGTGGGGGGAAGAGAGGAGAGATTGGGATGGAAACTGGAGATGCGGGAGAAGGAGCTCTGTATCTCCTCCTTCTCGATGACCAGATCAGAGATAATGCCGATTCCGACGATTCTCGGCTTCGGCAGCTTGGTTACAAGCAGGAACTCAGTCGCCGCCTCTCGTACGTTTACCGGCCCACCATTGTCATCTCATTCTCTTTTGAATTTTTTTTCTTCCAAATTTTTGTTTAATCGCTATAAAACCTATTCTATGGATCTTTCCTTAATTTTGACTTTTTATTTGGAAAAATATTAATTATAACTTTAGTTTTTTTTTTTTTTTTTTTTTTTCCCAAGTTTAACTCATACGAGGCTCAAGCATGTGACCAGAAGGTTCACGTTTTAGCTGTCCTGCCACTTGGCAGGATGAAATTGGTGGTTTTTGCCGCTTTGTATAAACCCAGCCAATCTGCCGTGCCATGTCGCACCCGGGTGGCAAGAGAAAAGGCTGGATATTTGAGGTCAAGGCCAGATCTCTCACTTATTTTAAAAGAAAGGACCAGATCTCTATGCGAGCGACCCGTGGTAGCATTGTTTTCCTCCACGTGGAATTTGTCACCCTGTGCTGCACCCCCAAATAACAACGTGGCGCTTGATGCGCCTCCAATTTGATGCTGGGTCTGCATGAGGAAGTCAATAATTGGTTCCGTGACAGCAACGTCAGCCGTCCTATATCAATTGGACGACAAGGAGAACCGCTTGCGTTTGCGTACAAGTGATAGGAATGATAGCCGTCCAACTGTGCTTGGGATGTTGATTGGTATATGGTGGAGGGACACATGGGCATTAGGTATGTGGTCCAACGCTGCCACAAATTGCGCCTGTTAATTGAGGATGCAAGTGGGTCAAGGTTGGATCTAAACTGATGTAGAGTTCAGATCTAAGATTTAGACTTGAAATTGGTGTGTCTAGATTGGGCTAGATCTTTTATTCAATGGAGCCGTCAATCAGGTGGCAAATAGAGCCCATTGGGCTATCATGGTTGGAACAGAGTGAGCTTATCTTGGATTCCTTAGTCCAGTGCTATCTCTTTAGATAATCTAGTGAGGATTACAGGACAATAGACTGAGGAAGACCTGTATTCATAGAATCCTCAAGAATAGCTTCAGAATGGGCCAGACAGAATCTGAAAAAAAGACCTTACCAGGATTCTAGTCCATGTCCACTAAACCTCTTCCAGTCCATTCCTATGGGATGGGGGAAAAAAACTTGGTGAGGTCTTTTTTTTTTTTTTCCTCTCCTCCTTACGGGACTTGGACCAGCTCTATGAATTTTGTGAATGTAGGCCGGCCCGGCCTGTGTTGCTATGAATCATGTTGGATCGCATGGTAACATTTGTCTATAGAATTGAGCTGAAAATTCCGCAAGAATGAGGCCTATTATTCTATCTAGCTTGTATGTTCTAAGAGCCTATCCCAGCCTAGTCCTAGCTTTTGGGCTGCGAGAAAGAATGGATGGTCTAATCTGCAAATACTATAGGATTTTTAGTCCAATCCTTCAGGAATAGGTAAACAAGCTCTTAGTTGGATTATTAGTCAATTGGTTCTAGCATTTAGTCATTTACCTAGGCCATATAACCGACCCTGGCTTGGACTCAAGTCACTTAAATAACAATCCACAACCCCAACTAAGGCCGTATGAGAAAAGGGCCTAAACCCACACTTCAAAATGATCGGCAAGGCAATGGAAAATCCTCATCTCAACCGTCAATGATCCAAGTGACGGTGACTACGCTTCGCCAAAGTGGATTAGCGAGGGGGCCAAGTTATAACATGTTACATTGCAAATTCATGAGTAACAAGGCAGTAACTTTCCTGACTTGGATTGTTTTGAGTTACAAGATCCTGCAATAAACCTTTTTATATTGAATTATGCTAGATTATTTGCAAGAGTTCTACTCCTTTACATATGCGAATGGCAAGCATTTAGTCTAGAATGCGGCACATAATTGCGTGGTTTCCACAGCATGCCTTGTGTCCTTAATCCAAGCAAACAATGCATTTGGTCCTGTGGTCTTCAAATTAGAGCGATTATAAAAAACTCTAGCCAATCATGCTTCTCTGTACACTTTTAAAATGCTGTGGAACGAAGATTGCAAGAAATTATCAAATTTACTTCACCAATGCATGCTGAAGTCAAGTGAGAGACCCTTGGTAAACAGTATCTTAGACCTTAACCTATCAAATAACCATTTGATCCCAAAAGCTTAAAATGTTAGGAAGGGGGTCGACAATATGTATCAGGCCGGCCTTAATTCTAAACTACACCATGTAGTCCACCATGGTCCTCACAAAGATTACGCTTGTTCCCTGTAGAGAATAGCTGGTATCAATCATTAGTTCTTGCAGATGTTGGTAGATTTGATGTAAACTTTGCATTTACCATATTAGAGCCCGTGACGTTGAATAATGTTTGCGCAGGGCATTGTCCAATTTTTCTGTCACATTTTCCATAATATCAATCCTCACTGGCATAACAACACTGTTTAACACTGGCCTTGAATTTGGAGGCCCAGTGACCATGATTTACGGATGGCCCATAGCTGGTGGATTCACTCTGGTGGTTGGTCTTGCTATGGCTGAGATCTGCTCCGCCTATCCTACCTCCGGTGGACTCTATTTTTGGAGTGCTAGGCTCTCTGGAGACCGGTGGGGGCCTTTTGCTTCGTGGATCACTGGCTGGTGAGTCTGCGTATCACCCTTTATTCAGCTTTAAAATTTTACTTTGAAGTTTAGTTGGTGAAATTTTGCTATGTAACGAGAGTTAGTTCTTTGCATCTGCTATTTTATATTTATACCTAAATTATCTAATATTTATTGGGGCTTATATATCTAATACATGATGGAAATTTTCTTATGGATCTCATGTAGAAAATTAGAACACAAAATATCTATATCATAATAATAATAATAATAATAATAATAATAATAATAATAATCAATAATCAATCATATCTTGAAATCTATGAACAGCCGTTGATGATCGCCATTGATATATCCTGCAAAAGAAGAAATCAAAGGGGAAAGATCTTTTCCTTCTCCTCTTCATGCCTGTCTCCTCAATGGGATGAGTTCCACCCTATGAACGTAGAAATCTTAATACCCTAGGATTTCTATATAGGCGTGTATTTATAGGAGTGGAGTGAAAATCTAGTCTAGTTAATAAATTCTAATGGGTCCATCCATTACAGAGACCATTAGTTGTGTTAGACCTATACTAATATCTGTTACATCACATGATTAAGATAATAGAACCCAAATAATATAATCATAGGTAATCATGAACTCCTTAACTATTTATTTAGATGACAACTTAATCCGTATTTTTTGTGATAAATCAGAAAATAAAAAATTAGTCTATAATCAATGGAAGCCCACTTCATGAGAATTTCCAACATTCTCCTACTTGGGCGACATTGATTAAGATCCATTTTTTTATTCAACAAAATATATTTATTATATATATAGTTTGAAAATGACTCCTAGGCTAAGTACACCTCATGTGGCTACATATGCAAATGTCCTGAATGAATAACATCTTTAGTCAAAAAATCTGATCCGCTAAAACTACTAACATTGAATCATAGTAGTCTTCATACCATTTATTAATATAAAACTCCTCTATGATTACAAATATCAGTAATCTTATCGATATAGATTCCAGTGATGTAGTGCATGTAGTGTGAACTTTATACCTATATGATCAAACATACAAAGCTCATCATCAGTCCACTTTATGGTTTCCAAGAAAACCTCTTTATGCTTTCTATGATAATTTTAAGTTTATATCATAATTTCATCATATATTTCAAGACGAGTCCTTTATATCTCAAGACGAATCATGATATTAATGATATCAATTGCAACATAAGCAATATCCTCATACTTAAGCAGCATCTTTATGCTTAAGATTTCGATTCAAATAAAACATTTATGCTTAAGCAATACCTTTATGTTTAAGACTTTCATTTAAATAGCATTTACAATCAATCATATGTGCACAAATATAAATGCAATATTCTATTATGAAAATAATAAAAATAAAAGCTTTATGACATCCATACGATGTCTAATAAAAAATAATGCTCTCACTAATCAAGTACATATATTAATCCATTCTATTATTTACAAATCCTAGAGAATCCATATGTCATCAAATTTAAGATGTTAATTCCTTGATGATTCCTAAAAACTATAGATATGCCACTTAGGTCAAAATGGATTACCATTGCTATAATTACACTTAAAGAATCCCTATAAGGGACTTGAAGAAAGAGTCTCATTGTAGTCTATGCCTCTTTCAAAGCATCATAATATGATCCATCCGATATTGAAGAATTTAATATTACATTTAGAGTCATTTTTAATTTTAAACATCTACTTACACCTTATAGGCTTTGATCCTTTAGGTAATTCTATCAGATCATATACTTTATTTTTAATCATAGATTGTATTGCATTAGAAACATGCAATAGTTTGATTATATGAGATTGAATTAATCATATAGCCAATGTCATAGTCATTCTCAATAAAATAATCATTAGGAATGATAAGTTTTCTTTTCTTTTATATAATTTTTTTATTGGTATTTCATCAACTGATTATGAAGGTATTATAATTGATTCATAAATCTATTGTTACTCTCCCACTGTCCTTCCAGGATGAAATATGACATTTTTCTTGAATAATTGAAATAAAAATAATGACTTATCTTTCCTCCAATCTCATATCTCCAGTATGAAAGTATCTATAATTATCTATATCGGACTTTGAAAATCTGGCATGATTAATTAGACTCAATAATCTTTATATCTCTATCAGGATAATAGAATCTGCATCCTTTAAAATTATCTGGATAGCCAATTAAATAATAAATAGTTTCAGTCAAAATTTTTATTATCGAATTATACATCTTATACTTTATAGGGCAGCATCTAAACATAAAAAGATTAGTACCAGATTTTCTATCAACCGACAATACAAAAGATATTCTGGGAACTATTTTACTGAGAACACCATTCAAGATATTGATAGCAGTCTTAAGGACCCCACCATAGAGATATGATGATAAATTATATTTTTTCAACCATACTATTTTATTCAAGAGTTTTTGGAATCGTGTATTGAGAACTACCTCATACTTTTGCAAGTATTTGGCAAAAGATTCTACTTATGTTGATATGAATGAGTTCTTAAAAGTTTATTACCTTATACAAACTCCTTGCTTTTAGTTTTGACAAATTTTCTCCTAAAATAGTCGGCACAAGATGAATGTTCTAAGACCAATTGAAGATAGAATTATATTATCAACCTTTAAATCATCTCTTTGGAAATGTGACTCAATTACTTATGTCACAATGCAAAGTATTAGCTTTTAGCCAGCTGTCTTTTAAGGAACAATATAGTTTATATATATATATATATATATATATATATATATATATATATATATATATATATATATATATATATATATATATATGATTTTAAACAAACAAAATTGCACAAGAAGAGAATTAAGAGCTTAACAAAAGTATTAGGGATAGGGATCTCAAATTATTAAGCTTAGGTACAATACTCTCTAGTTTTATAATATAGGCCTTAACAACATCATGCCATCATATTGATTAATTTATTCATTAGTTATCCAGCCTTTATATTATCAGATTCTACATACCTTCTTAATAATGAGGTCAAAAAAAAAATTATAATAACCACTCTTAAGTATAACATTCAAAATGGTATCAAAATTTGATTTTTTCTTGATCCCCAGGCTAAGACAATTCATTCTCTGCCATCTTTCGAAGGTAGTTTGTATTCTTGAGTACTCTCACTAATGATCTAAGATGGAGGATAATCACTCAATACAATATCCAAATTTTAAATTTTATCAAATACAATGCTAGCTCAATTACACATTTTCATATCATATAGTTTATTCCAGTCATAATCTTAATGGGAGCATTAATGTTATTCAATGCAGAGTGCTAACTACTAAAAAATCTTTATGCAGTTAATCAATAGATATATATGAGCAATATATATGCTTAAGAGTCTTTATAAGTATTGTTATAATAAGAGCCTTTTGCGCAATGCCATAAATTTTCTTTGAAAAAAATGATCCACCTAAGGTGTCTCTCTAATATATAATATTATTCAATGCAAATGTGCTAATTGCTAAACAACCTTTATGCAGCTAATCAATGGACAATATGGATAATATATATGTTTAAAAATCTTTATAGGCATTATTTTGATGAGAGCTCTTGATGCAATACTACTAACTTTCTTTGGGAAGAAAGCAGTCCACATAAGATATCTCTCCCATGTCCAGTGGAATTAACCTAGCAAGGTATCATTAACTTTCGAAAATCCATCTATTCTGGTAGAATAAATTCTTAGGCTATGATCTTCACTAGTCACAAAATATTTTATTTCAAAATTATAACACACAATAAGCTCCCTTTAGGGAGATAATTATATGCAATAATTTACAATACTTATTAATCCCTCTTAAATATTATACAAAATAATCTTGCAAAAGTCAGTGAATGGATCACTTTGGTGGTTACCATCCAATGAAATTCATAAGCCTTTAATTAGGGATCAACCAATTATACCCATAAATTTACTTATTTAAATTAATGCACCAATAACAAGCAATCAATCGAAGAAAAATGTATTCGATATCATAGAGAAATCTTATAAATTTCAACAAATGAGCCACATCGGTGTTTACCATTTATTGAAACCTACAATCCTCTAAATCATAGATTAATCAACCATGCTTATAAATGCATTTATTCATCTTGATATTTCAATATCAAATAATCTGTCAAAATTTAACATATATAATCCTCTTACATACCAAAATAGAGGGATCTTGTAAATCCTAATAAATGGGTCACTTTGGTGGTCACCATACATTAAAATCCATAACTCTCTAAATTAGAGATCAACTCATAAATATATCATTATTAAAATCAAATGTTAGAGTATAAGATTTGTAATGATATATTTAAGAGTCGTCATGCAATTAGACTATATTGTAAAGATCATAACATAATTATTAAATCATAATTATGTAATAGACTTTATGTTGCCCAGCTATGCAACCCGAGAGGGGGGGGGTGAATTGGATTTTTAAAATTTTAAAGCTAATTTAGAACTACAAAGATTAGGTAATAATTAGCAAGTTATATGAAGTGAGTGATTTAAGCAAAGTGTAGAAATGAGATGCAAGTATGCAAGAAAATGAAGAAATAAAGATAGAGAATAAGTAAGTATATTACAAACAAACAAGGTTTATAGTGGTTCTTGCACCTATATCTACGACTTAAGCTCCTACATGGGAATTCAAATCCACTAAATGTATTCAATAAGAATACAACATCGGTACCTCCGATCCTAGCTATCCCAAGTTAGAACACTTATTTTTCAGATATAAGCCAATCCAATATAATCCGATTTAAGGTTCGAATGAATCTTCCTAAGTTTTGGAATCTCCAAAACTTAAATCAAAATAATAAAACAGAGCATGAGTGTTAACAACAATGAAATATAAAGTTAGCCTCTTTAATGAGTAAATAAAATGTTAAAAATTCTTTACACAATAAAGAAAGAAGCTTTTTTGATTTTTTCAAAGTTGTTGAAGACTTAAATGAGCATTTGAGGAGTTGGTAAGCTTGAAATGAAAGATTCTTTGCTTGGAGAGGGTTTTTTGCTTAGGGCTGAAATGAATGCTTGAATCTCTTCTTTTTTTTCTTATTTTTGATTCTATATATCTTCAATAAGTATTAGAGAGAAATCTGGACAGGATTATAGTCATTGGAGGGTTTTAAATGCACATTAAATATAGCCAAAATGGATAAAAAATAGCAATTGCGGAGATTTTCCATCACAGTGGTCGTCCTCTATGGCAAAAGTCAAGAAATGTCCGATTTCTATTTTTTGGCTTGTAGAAATAATAGAGGTAGACCCCTAGCAGGGGTCGACCTCAGGGTCGTCTCCTTTGGTGTGCCAGCCAAAGAACAACGTGCCAATCAGCCCTTTTTGATAGAGATCGACCTAGGGGTCGACCTTTTTCTTAAAACTTGATTTTTTTCTCAAAATATATATCCAAAAATTATAAAACTATCTTCAATAGATCAGAAATCTTCTAGACTTATTTTTGAGGCTTCCAAAATAAATTTTCTCCAATTTTATTAAATTTATGATTTTGCCTCTTGTTGGGGATAAATCCCGCTCCTGCCGAAGCCCGGCCCGACGCTCAGCCCAATGTAACCAGTAGCTGCTGAAGAGCTTCAGCGCCAGGCGCCAGGCCGAGCCCCTAACACGGCCGAACTGCTTAGAGGCCGAACTCCCCTGCACCAAGGTCTCGACCGAACTGCTTAGAGGCCGAACCCCCCTGCACCAAGGTCCGGGCCGAATTGCCTAGAGGACGAACTCCCACCGCCAGCCGAACTTCCTGACGGCCGAGCTCCTTGGACTCCAAGCGGCTGGACTTCTTCAGGAGACGGACTCCTCCCAGACGCCCGTTCGGCCATCCGAGCTCCTCCCGGGTTCCCCCTTCAGCCGAACTCCTTCGGACCCCACGGCCGAGCTCCTTCGGACCCCACGGCCGAACTCCTTCGGACCGACCCTAGGCGACCGAACTCCTCAGCGGGCCCTGGCCGAACCAACTAGCAACCGAAGTCCTTCAATTGGCCAGCCGAGCTTCTTCGGGCCTCTCAGCGGCCGAACTCTACAGATGGCCGACCCTTCAGCCAGACGAACTCCCCCAGCTTCCCCTTCGGCCGAACTCTGTTGCAAGTCCGAACTCCGTTGGATGAACCGTCGCCTGCAGCAAGACCGGACGGCGCCTTCCTTTCCGTACCGGACTCCATGCGGCCGACTACTCGCCGGTATGGCTCCCACGACCTACCGGACGACGCCTTCCTCTCCGTACCGGACTCCATGCGGCCCACGGCTCGCCGGTATGGCTCCCACGACCTACCGGACGACGCCTTCCTCTCCGTACCGGACTCCATGCGGCCCACGGCTCGCCGGTATGGCTCCCACGATCTACCGGACGACGCCTTCCTCTCCGTACCAAACTCCATGCTGCCCGACGACTCTCTGCCAGACGGCACAGCCGTCACCATCAACTAAGCTCCGCTATAAAAGGACCCCTCCCGACATACTAAGGCTAAGCTCTCTGAACTCTCGACTCTCTAAGCTCTCCTCCACATCTCTAAGCTCCGGAACTCATTCCGAGCACTCCATTACTGTTGGTCGGAAACTAACTTGACCGTCGGAGGGTCCTGCCGGAGCCACCACCCCACCGGTTCCGGACGGGACTTCGTTTTGCAGGTCCCCGGCGGCTTCCAGCGGCCTCGATAAGGGCGACCTCCGGCGGCGACGGATTTCTGCACCAACAGATTGGCGCCGTCTGTGGGAACCGAAGGGACTGAACCTTCGAGGTTCCCTTGTTCTTAAAGGAGTGCTCGGCGACGATTTCCCTCCCCTGCTCCGGATCTCTCTTCTCCCTCTTCAGAATTCCTTCTCTGGAAAGAGGAAATGCCCCCCAGAAGGGCTTCGACGCGGCGCTCGACGGCTTCCGCGGCTCGATCCCCTCCGAGTCCGTCCGTCCCTGCTCCGGCCCCGGTGACTCAGCCCCCGTCAATAACCGCAGTGGATACGGAGCAGTTCAACCAGCTCATCCAGCACGTTCGCGGTCTCACGGAGGCGGTGCAGGCGGTGCTGCACCAACAAGTCCCAGTGCCAGCCCGACCGGCGCAGGACTCTCCGAAGTCGGATGATCCAGTCCAAGAGCGACCGGCCTGGGCAGCCCGACCTCCGATACCCGGATTGGAGAGGCGGAGGAGGGAGAGCCCTTGTTCGGATCATGGATCGACCAAGGGTGAAGCCTCGCGCCCATCTCACCAGAAAGCCTTGGAGATCAGAGACCGGGAGGACCTGCTGGGCCAAAGGCTCTCGGAAATGAACCGGCGAATTGAAGAACTTCGTCCCCCCTCGCGTGGTGATGACGTTTGTGCAGACCCTCCTTTCTCGCAGAAAATCATGCAAGAACCTGTTCCACCGACCTTCGAGCTCCCTCAACTGGAAAGCTACGATGGAACTTCTGATCCGGTTGATCACCTGGGGGCCTTCCGGGCCATGATGCTGCTTCACGGCGCTTCAGATGCCGTGCTGTGCCGAGCCTTCCCGTCTACCTTAAAGGGAGCAGCGAGGAACTGGTACTCGGCGTTGAAGCCCAACACGATCTTCTCTTTCGACCAGATGAGCAGTCGGTTCGCGGCCCACTTCATCAGCAGCCGACGACCGAGCCGAGGTTCAGATTCCCTGATGAGCGTCAAGCAGAAGCAAGGGGAATCCATCCGGACTTACGTCACTCGATTCAACGCCGCGGCATTGGAAGTCCGGGACCTGGACCAGTCTGTCGCGATGGCCGCACTTAAGGGCGGCCTTCAGAAAAATAGCTTGCTGTTCTCTCTGGAAAAAAGGTATCCCAGGGACTTCGCCGACCTGCTGGCTCGAGCCGAGAGATATGCCCGTGCGGAAGAAGCCTTCAAATTGAAAGATGAGGAGCTCGTCAGAAAGGACCGGCTGGCGGACGAGGAAGAGCTGGGTGAAGCTCGGCTGCACTCGCAGACCCCCTACGAAAGCAGGCGGGCCCGAACTCCTCGAACTCGCCCTGATAAGGAGGCGCGAAGGAGTCCACTTCCCGGAAGGTTCCGCCGCTATGCCCCCCTCAACGCTCCTCGAACCCAGATTCTCACCGAAGTAAAACACCAGCTGCCAAGACCGGAAGGATTACGATCTCCCCCAAACAAGCGCGATCGAAATAAGTACTGCCTCTACCATCACGACCACGGCCACGACACGGAGGGATGCATCCAGCTCCGAGACGAAATTGAGGAGCTCGTCAGAACGGGTCGGCTGGGTAAATTCCTCCGGTACCGGCCTGAAGCAGAAAAAGATCGGCTAAGGGCGCTGCCGTAGCCAGACTACAAGAAGGTCGGCCACCTTACGGCGTCATTCACATGGCCCCTGGAAAGATCTCGGTGCATCAGCGATTCGCCATCTCCCAGCAACAAGAGCTTGCACCAAATTGAGGAGTTCAGCATGAGGAGGTCGTCCACCCCGGAACTTATTGCCGAAGAAATGCGGAGGAATCAGCCTTAGGGAGGAGCCCAATCGCCCCTAAGAGAGAAACGGAGAGCAGAAGTTCCCCCGCTGAAGCGGAATGAAGTTCGGCGCGAGGAAGGCCGAACCCACCTATGAGCCCGTCAGCGAGGAAGCTCCGACAAAGAAGTATGAAGTCCTCCCGCGGAAGCTTCCGCGGGAAAGTGGAACGAAGTTCGGCGCAAGTAAGGCCGAACTCACGCTCCAGAATGTCCCCCAAAGGAACCGCCTACAAAGTGTTCACTGGAGGCGGAATGAAGTTCGGGCGAGAAAAGCCGGGCTCACCCCAAAGCTCGGCATCAAGGTAAAATGAAGCTCGGTGGAAAGCCGAACTCCTCAACTCAACCTCCAAAATAAAGTTCGGCGCCGGCAAGGACGGAACGAAGCCCCCCTCCCAGAAGGTTCCGCAACTACGACCCGCTCCTCTAACTCGAATCTTCGGCAAAGTTAAGAGCCAACCGCCAAGACCTGAAGGACTACGATCATGCGCGATAGGCACTGCCGTAACTGGAAAAGACAAGAAGGTTGGCCGTCCCGCGGCGTCGTCCGGGGAGGAGCTAGGAGCTAGCTACATCGGTGATTGTCATCCCCAGCGACAAAGTCAAGAGAAGCATGGTCCAAATTATGAAGGCCGGCAGGAGATAGAGGAGGTCGTCTGGACGGGACTTGCTGCTCGAGGGAGCTCCGAGGAACAACACCCCGTCGACCCCTCAAACGAGAGCGCGCTGTCCACGATTTCCCTTCGGTAAAATTCTCCCCTCTGCAAATATTATTTCTGGATGCGAAAACTATGCGATGACAGGAGAGCAGCAGTCAATAATCGCCGCGTTAGGAACAGGAGGAGAACCTCGTCCTAACGCGAGCAACAAGCTCGGCCGCAGGAGATAAGATCTCCCCCGAGCGCGCAGGAGATAAGACCTCGGTCGCAGGAGATAAGATCTCCCCCGAGAGAAGCTCGGCCGTAGGAGATAAGATCTCCCCCGAGCGCGCACATCAACCTCGGCTAGAGATAAGATCTCTCCCGAGCGACCGTTGACAACCTCGGCTAGAGATAAGATCTCTCCCGAGCGACCGTGAACAACCTCGGTTAGGAACAGGAGGAGAACCTCGTCCTAACACGAGCAGGCCAACCTCGGCTAGAGATAAGATCTCTCCCGAGCGACCGTGAACAACCTCGGTTAGGAACAGGAGGAGAACCTCGTCCTAACACGAGCACCAACCTCGGCTAGAGATAAGATCTCTCCCGAGCGACCGTTGACAACCTCGGCTAGAGATAAGATCTCTCCCGAGCGACCGTGAACAACCTCGGTTAGGAACAGGAGGAGAACCTCGTCCTAACACGAGCACCAACCTCGGCTAGAGATAAGATCTCTCCCGAGCGACCGTTGACAACCTCGGCTAGAGATAAGATCTCTCCCGAGCGACCGTGAACAACCTCGGTTAGGAACAGGAGGAGAACCTCGTCCTAACACGAGCACCAACCTCGGCTAGAGATAAGATCTCTCCCGAGCGACCGTTGACAACCTCGGCTAGAGATAAGATCTCTCCCGAGCGACCGTGAACAACCTCGGTTAGGAACAGGAGGAGAACCTCGTCCTAACACGAGCACCAACCTCGGCTAGAGATAAGATCTCTCCCGAGCGACCGTTGACAACCTCGGCTAGAGATAAGATCTCTCCCGAGCGACCGTGAACAACCTCGGTTAGGAACAGGAGGAGAACCTCGTCCTAACACGAGCACCAACCTCGGCTAGAGATAAGATCTCTCCCGAGCGACCGTTGACAACCTCGGCTAGAGATAAGATCTCTCCCGAGCGACCGTGAACAACCTCGGTTAGGAACAGGAGGAGAACCTCGTCCTAACACGAGCACCAACCTCGGCTGCAGGAGATAAGATCTCCCCCAGGAGATAAGATCTCCCCCGAGCGCGCACTTCACTTCGGCTGCAGGAGATAAGATCTCCCCCGAGGGAAGCTCGGCCGTAGGAGATAAGATCTCCCCCGAGCGCGCACTTCAACCTCGGCTGCAAGATAGGAGGTCTCCCTCGAGTCGACTTCAACTGACGAAGATAATGTCGCCCCCGAGGAGCTCAAATCCGACCTCGACCGAAGGAGGCGAGATCTTACTTCGGCTTCAACATCAGCTTCATCGACTTTAGCCGGAAACGAGTTCCATTTCAACTCCAAACATCGACTGAAGATGAGGTCTCCCCCAAGCCTCAGCCTCAACTTCAGCGTCAATCTTGGCTGGAGATGAGACCTCCCCGAGCTTCAGATGCAACAAATGCGGAGCCTGGAAGAAGACTTCGGCAGTCGCCTGTTTCTGGTACTCCCTTCCTTCAATTTTTGAACTCGGGAGTGGGGGGGCTACTGTTGGGGATAAATCCCGCTCCTGCCGAAGCCCGGCCCGACGCTCAGCCCAATGTAACCAGTAGCCGCTGAAGAGCTTAGCGCCAGGCGCCAGGCCGAGCCCCTACCACGGCCGAACTGCCTAGAGGCCGAACTCCCCTGCACCAAGGTCTCGGGCCGAACTGCCTAGAGGCCGAACTCCCCTGCACCAAGGTCCGGGCCGAACTGCCTAGAGGCCGAACTCCCACCGCCAGCCGAACTTCCTGAGGGCCGAGCTCCTTGGACTCCAAGCGGCTGGACTTCTTCGGGAGACGGACTCCTTCCCAGACGCCCGTTCGGCCATCCGAGCTCCTCCCGGGTTTTCCCTTCAGCCGAACTCCTTCGGACCCCAGGCGAGCCCGGCCGAACTCCTTCGGACTTCCCACGGCCGAACTCCTTCGGACCGACCCTAGGCGACCGAACTCCTCAGCGAGCCCTGGCCGAACCAACTAGCAACCGAAGTCCTTCAAACTGGCCAGCCGAGCTTCTTCGGGCCTCTCAGCGGCCGAACTCTACAGATGGCCGACCCTTCAGCCAGACGAACTCCCCCAGCTTCCCCTTCGGCCGAACTCTGTTACAAGTCCGAACTCCTTGGACGAACCGTCGCCTGCAGCAAGACCGGACGGCGCCTTCCTCTCCGTACCGGACTCCATGCGGCCGACTACTCGCCGGTATGGCTCCCACGACCTACCGGACGACGCCTTCCTCTCCGTACCGGACTCCATGCGGCCCACGGCTCGCCGGTATGGCTCCCACGATCTACCGGACGACGCCTTCCTCTCCGTACCGGACTCCATGCGGCCCACGGCTCGCCGGTATGGCTCCCACGATCCTACCGGACGACGCCTTCCTCTCCGTACCAAACTCCATGCTGCCCGACGACCTCTCTCTGCCAGACGGCACAGCCGTCACCATCAACTAAGCTCCGCTATAAAAGGACTCCTTCCGACATACTAAGGCTAAGCTCTCTGAACTCTCGACTCTCTAAGCTCCCCTCCACATCTCTAAGCTCCGGAACTCATTCCGAGCACTCCATTACTGTTGGTCGGAAACTAACTTGACCGTCGGAGGGTCCTGCCGGAGCCACCACCCCACCGGTTCCGGACGGGACTTCGTTTTGCAGGTCCCCGGCGGCTTCCAGCGGCCTCGATAAGGGCGACCTCCGGCGGCGACGGATTTCTGCACCAACACCTCTCATCATCTTTCTTCCTAATTTTATTTTGAATTATGCATCCAAAATTTATAAAACTACCTTCAATAGATCAAAAATCTTTTACGCTTATTATTGAGGCTTCCGAAATATATTTTTTCTAATTTTATAAAATTTATGATTTTGCTTCTGAAATACAATAAATTTTTTTTTAAGTTAAAATTATTAGTAATCTTCTCAAATATTTTATAATCATCAAAATCAATTCTTAGAGCAACAATCTTCTCCTTTTTGATGATGACAAAATACTTGAGCATAAGCAAAAATAAAACATGTATAAGCATTGATTAGGAATTTGAAATTTATGAAGATGCATTACTTGAACATTGATTAAGAATAAAATGCATCATGAATAGTTTGATGATTATATATGGTCAAGCCTTTGAGTGATTTACAAAAAGGGTAGGTCTAAAAATTGTTTATAGAAATTTTGAATTATCCATTTGAATTTTGCTCAGAGCCCAATTTTGTTTGTACTTATTTCTTTTGTCAATTTTGCTTATAGCCCAATTTTGTTTCTCTACTCTCCTTTTTAACATCATCAATTAAAAAAAAAATATTCTTTTCTTATTTTGAATAAAATTTACTTTCTCTTTCTAATAAGAAGGAAGAATCTGCTCCTTAAAAGATAATTTATAATATAATTAATATTATATGTGAAGAACACATTTCATATTCATGACAAAATAAGATGCCAACATTCAAAATACATAAGAGCTAGACATCAAGTAAATAATTCTAGCTAAAATACACAAAGATATGACATTAAGTTTACATTACATATCAGAAGTACGAATACTTAGCCATACAAAATAAGCATCATATACAATCAAAATTGGCCAACATATATCATGAAGTAATTAATTTAAATATATGAATGCACACTTCATGAATATTCTTAATTTATCTTTAGTTTATTACATATTTTTTATATACTCATTATACTATAATATCTCTGTTGGTGCAGAAATCCGTCGCCGCCGGAGGTCGCCCTTATCGAGGCCGCTGGAAGCCGCCGGGGACCTGCAAAACGAAGTCCCGTCCGGAACCGGTGGGGTGGTGGCTCCGGCAGGACCCTCCGACGGTCAAGTTAGTTTCCGGCCAACAGTAATGGAGTGCTCGGAATGAGTTCCGGAGCTTAGAAAGTCGAGAGTTCAGAGAGCTTAGCCTTAGCATGTCGGGAGGGGTCCTTTTATAGCGGAGCTTAGTTGATGGTGACGGCTGTGCCGTCTGGCAGAGAGTCGTCGGGCAGCATGGAGTTTGGTACGGAGAGGAAGGCGTCGTCCGGTAGATCGTGGGAGCCATACCGGCGAGTCGTGGGCCGCATGGAGTCCGGTACGGAGAAGAAGGCGTCGTCCGGTAGATCGTGGGAGCCATACTGGCGAGTCGTCGGCCGCATGGAGTCCGGTACGGAGAGGAAGGCGTCGTCCGGTAGATCGTGGGAGCCATACCGGCGAGTCGTGGGCCGCATGGAGTCCGGTACGGAGAAGGAAGGCGTCGTCCGGTAGATCGTGGGAGCCATACTGGCGAGTCGTCGGCCGCATGGAGTTCCGGTACGGAGAGGAAGGCGTCGTCCGGTAGATCGTGGGAGCCATACTGGCGAGTCGTCGGCCCAGATGGAGTTCGGATCTTGTAACAGAGTTCGGCCGAGGGGAAGCCGGGGGAGTTCGGTCTGGCTGAAGGGTCGGCCATCTGAAGGAGTTCGGCCGTGGGAAGTCCGAAGGAGTTCGAGTTCGGCTTCGGCCATGGGCTCGCCTGGGGTCGGTCCGAAGGAGTTCGGCCGTGGGGGTCCGAAGGAGTTCGGCTTCTAGGTAGTTCGGCCCGGACCTTGGCGCAGGGGAGTTCGGCCTCTAGGCAGTTCGGCCCGAACGGGCGTCTGGGAGGAGTCCGTCTCCCGAAGAAGTCCAGCCGCTTGGAGTCCAAGGAGCTCGGCCGTCAGGAAGTTCGGCTGGCGGTGGGAGTTCGTCCTCTAGTTCGGGCAGTTTGGCCCGGACCTTGGCGCAGGGGAGTTCGGCCTCTAGGCAGTTCGGCCCGGACCTTGGTGCTGAAGCTCTTCAGCGGCTACTGGTTCACATTGGGCTGAGCGTCGGGCCGGGCTTCGGCAGGAGCGGGATTTATCCCCAACAGTAGCCCCCCCACTCCCGAGTTCAAAAATTGAAGGAAGGGAGTACCAAAACAGGCGACTGCCGAAGTCTTCTTCCAGGCTCCGCATTTGTTGCAGCTGAAGCTCGGGGGAGACCTCATCTCCAGTCGATGTTTGGAGTTGAAATGGAACTCGTTTCCAGCTAAAGTCGATGAAGCTGATGTTGAAGCCGAAGTAAATCTCGCCTCCTTCGGTCGAGGTCGGATTTCGAGCTCCTCGGGGGCGACATTATCCTCATCAGTTGAAGTCGACTCGAGGGAGACCTCCTATCTTGCAGCCGAGGTTGAAGTGCGCGCTCGGGGGAGATCTTATCTCCTACGGCCGAGCTTCCCTCGGGGGAGATCTTATCTCCTGCAGCCGAAGTGAAGTGCGCGCTCGGGGGAGATCTTATCTCCTGCAGCCGAGCTTCCCTCGGGGGAGATCTTATCTCCTGCGGCCGAGGTTGGTGCTTGTGTTAGGACGAGGTTCTCCTCCTGTTCCTAACCGAGGCTGTTCGGTCGCTCGGGAGAGATCTTATCTCTAGCCGAGGTTGTCGACGGTCGCTCGGGAGAGATCTTATCTCTAGCCGAGGTTGAAGTGCGCGCTCGGGGGAGATCTTATCTCCTACGGCCGAGCTTCCCTCGGGGGAGATCTTATCTCCTGCAGCCGAAGTGAAGTGCGCGCTCGGGGGAGATCTTATCTCCTGCAGCCGAGCTTCTCTCGGGGGAGATCTTATCTCCTGCAGCCGAGGTGCGCGCTCGCGTGTTAGGACGAGGTTCTCCTCCTGTTCCTAACCGAGGTTGTTCCGGTCGCTCGGGAGAGATCTTATCTCTAGCCGAGGTTGTCGACGGTCGCTCGGGAGAGATCTTATCTCTAGCCGAGGTTGAAGTGCGCGCTCGGGGGAGATCTTATCTCCTGCGGCCGAGCTTTTCTCGGGGGAGATCTTATCTCCTGCAGCCGAGGTGCGCGCTCGCGTTAGGACGAGGTTCTCCTCCTGTTCCTAACCGAGGTTGTTCACGGTCGCTCGGGAGAGATCTTATCTCTAGCCGAGGTTGTCAACGGTCGCTCGGGAGAGATCTTATCTCTAGCCGAGGTTGGTGCTCGTGTTAGGACGAGGTTCTCCTCCTGTTCCTAACCGAGGTTGTTTCGGTCGCTCGGGAGAGATCTTATCTCTAGCCGAACGGTCGCTCGGGAGAGATCTTATCTCTAGCCGAGGTTGGTGCTCGTGTTAGGACGAGGTTCTCCTCCTGTTCCTAACCGAGGTTGTTTCGGTCGCTCGGGAGAGATCTTATCTCTAGCCGAGGTTGTCAACGGTCGCTCGGGAGAGATCTTATCTCTAGCCGAGGTTGGTGCTCGTGTTAGGACGAGGTTCTCCTCCTGTTCCTAACCGAGGTTGTTCACGGTCGCTCGGGAGAGATCTTATCTCTAGCCGAGGTTGTCAACGGTCGCTCGGGAGAGATCTTATCTCTAGCCGAGGTTGGTGCTCGTGTTAGGACGAGGTTCTCCTCCTGTTCCTAACCGAGGTTGTTTCGGTCGCTCGGGAGAGATCTTATCTCTAGCCGAGGTTGTCAACGGTCGCTCGGGAGAGATCTTATCTCTAGCCGAGGTTGGCACTCGTGTTAGGACGAGGTTCTCCTCCTGTTCCTAACCGAGGTTGTTCACGGTCGCTCGGGAGAGATCTTATCTCTAGCCGAGGTTGGTGCTCGTGTTAGGACGAGGTTCTCCTCCTGTTCCTAACCGAGGTTGTTCGGTCGCTCGGGAGAGATCTTATCTCTAGCCGAGGTTGGTGCTCGTGTTAGGACGAGGTTCTCCTCCTGTTCCTAACCGAGGTTGTTTCGGTCGCTCGGGAGAGATCTTATCTCTAGCCGAGGTTGTCAACGGTCGCTCGGGAGAGATCTTATCTCTAGCCGAGGTTGGTGCTCGTGTTAGGACGAGGTTCTCCTCCTGTTCCTAACCGAGGTTGTTTCGGTCGCTCGGGAGAGATCTTATCTCTAGCCGAGGTTGTCAACGTCGCTCGGGAGAGATCTTATCTCTAGCCGAGGTTGTGCGGCGAGCGCTCGCGTTAGGACGAGGTTCTCCTCCTGTTCCTAACGCGGCGATTATTGACTGCTGCTCTCCTGTCATCGCATAGTTTTCGCATCCAGAAATAATATTTGCAGAGGGGAGAATTTTACCGAAGGGAAATCGTGGACAGCGCGCTCTCGTTTGAGGGGTCGACGGGGTGTTGTTCCTCGGAGCTCCCTCGAGCAGCAAGTCCCGTCCAGACGACCTCCTCTATCTCCTGCCGGCCTTCATAATTTGGACCATGCTTCTCTTGACTTTGTCGCTGGGGATGACAATCACCGATGTAGCTAGCTCCTAGCTCCTCCCCGGGGTGGCGTTGATGACGCCGCGGGACGGCCAACCTTCTTGTCTTTTCCGGTTACGGCAGTGCCTATAGCCGATCTTCTCCTTGATCGCGCATGTTTGGAGAGGCCGTAGTCCTTCAGGTCTTGGCGGTTGGCTCTTAACTTTGCCGAGAATTCGAGTTAGAGGAGCGGGTCGTAGTTGCGGAACCTTCTGGGAGGGGGGCTTCGTTCCGTCCTTGCCGGCGCCGAACTTTATTTTGGAGGTTGAGTTGAGGAGTTCGGCTTTCCACCGAGCTCCATTTTATCTTGATGCCGAGCTTTGGGGTGAGCCCGGCTTTTCTTGCCCGAACTTCATTCCGCCTCCAGTGAACACTTTGTAGGCGGTTCCTTTGGGGGACATACTGGAGCGTGAGTTCGGCCTTACTTGCGCCGAACTTCGTTCCACTTTCCCGCGGAAGCTTCCGCGGGAGGACTTCATACTTCTTTGTCGGAGCTTCCTCGCTGACGGGCTCATAAGGTGGGTTCGGCCTTCCTCGCGCCGAACTTCATTCCGCTTCAGCGGGGGAACTTCTGCTCTCCGTTTCTCTCTCTTAGGGGCGATTGGGCTCTTCCCTAAGGCTGATTCCTCACGCCCTCATGACGGGCTTGCTGGTGGAGTCGCTACCGGAGGCTGCTGTAAAGCGTGCAACGCCTCCGTGAGGCCACGGCCACGGATCTGTCGGTCAAGCAGGCCAAACTGCTTCACATCCATCGCGGGTTTAGGTGGAACCTAGGCCGCCGGGGCTGAAGCAGGAACAGACGGGCCTGGATGGGATCGGGTCGTGGAGGCCATCGAGCGCCGTGCCGCGGAGGCCGCCGAAGCGTCGTGCGCGAAGGCCATCGAGCGCGTGCCGAAGCTCTCCTGGGTGGCATTTTCTCTTCGAAAGAGAAAAGGAAGATCTCCTGGAGAGGGAAGAGAAGGGTCGCCGAGCACTCCTTTAAGAACAAGGGAACCTCGAAGGTTCAATCCCTTGTTCCCACAGACGGCGCCAATCTGTTGGTGCAAAAATCCGTCGCCGCCGGAGGTCGCCCTTAGTTCGAGGCCGCTGAGGAAGCCGCCGGGGACCTGCAAAACGAAGTTCCCGTCCGGAACCGGTGGGGTGGTGGCTCCGGCAGGACCCTCCGACGGTCAAGTTAGTTTTCCGGCCAACAGTAATGGAGTGCTCGGAATGAGTTTCCGGAGCTTAGAGATGTCGAGAGTTTAGAGATCAGAGAGCTTAGCCTTAGCATGTCGTGAGGGGTCCTTTTATAGCGGAGCTTAGTTGATGGTGACGGCTGTGCCGTCTGGCAGAGAGTCGTCGGGCAGCATGGAGTTTGGTACGGAGAGGAAGGCATCGTCCGGTAGATCGTGGGAGCCATATCGGCGAGTCGTGGGCCGCATGGAGTCCGGTACGGAGAAGAAGGCGTCGTCCGGTAGATCGTGGGAGCCATACTGGCGAGTCGTCGGCCGCATGGAGTTTGGTACGGAGAGGAAGGCGTCGTCCGGTAGATCGTGGGAGCCATACCGGCGAGTCGTGGGCCGTATGGAGTCCGGTACGGAGAAGAAGGCGTCGTCCGGTAGATCGTGGGAGCCATACTGGCGAGTCGTCGGCCGCATGGAGTTTGGTACGGAGAGGAAGGCGTCGTCCGGTAGATCGTGGGAAGTCCGAAGGAGTTCGGCTTCATGGGCTCGCCTGGGGTCGGTCCGAAGGAGTTCGGCCGTGGGAAGTCCGAAGGAGTTCGGCTTCTAGGTAGTTCGGCCCGGACCTTGGCGCAGGGGAGTTCGGCCTCTAGGCAGTTCGGCCCGAACGGGCGTCTGGGAGGAGTCCGTCTCCCGAAGAAGTCCAGCCGCTTGGAGTACAAGGAGCTCGGCCGTCAGGAAGTTCGGCTGGCGGTGGGAGTTCGTCCTCTAGGCAGTTTGGTCCGGACCTTGGCGCAGGGGAGTTCGGCCTCTAGGCAGTTCGGCCCGGACCTTGGTGCTGAAGCTCTTCAGCAACTACTGGTCACATTGGGCTGAGCGTCGGGCCGGGCTTCGGCAGGAGCGGGATTTATCCCCAACAGAAATAAAGTATAACACTTTTTTTTTAATGCATCAAACAAATCATTGAAAAATATCATCAAATCAATTGAAATTCAAAATATATATATCAAATTCAAAAAATTTTGATTTAATTTCAAGAGGGTATTAAATTTGAATTTCATGAGACATTTAATATGAAAATAAGTATGTTTGATATCAAATTTGTATTGATCTCACTCTCCTCTTTCTAAAAAGTTTAAATTCAGATTTTTCAAGTCAATATTGAGGGATAGAGATTTTCGAGATATTTCAGCACATTTGATACCAAGAAAAGTACGTTCGATGTCAAATTTCTATTTGATACCATCAATTTAGATTTTCAATTCAATTCTAAAAAATAAAGATTTTCAAATAAAAAAAGTATAACATGAAAAAAATTGACATCAATTTTAATATTTATTCTTTATTTTTTTCAAGAAGTTTTAGTCAATTAAAATTTAAAAATGTATGTATCAAAAGAGTATGAAAGATAGTATCAAAGCTGAAAATAATTTTATAAAGATCTTACATTGTATATTAAAAATTTTATAAATTTATTTCTAGGAGTAAGAAGAGTTTTCAATTCAATTCAACTCCAAGAATGTCAAGAATATTCAGGTAAATTAAATTATAAAATCAGTATATGAATGATACCACTTTAAGCAAGTTTCAACATTTAAGAATAATTTATTTGTCTAATATTATTTTAAATTAATAGCACTTTAAATTAAGTAAATTAAATTAAATAAATACATGAAAGCATAAATTGAAAAGACTATAAGGCATTTGATTGAAAGTTTGAAATTAATTAAAATAAAATACAAATTTGAGAGAATTATAAGATAAATAATTAAAAATTTGAGATTAATATCTATATTTTTAATACCAATTTACAGCAAATATCTCTCCTCCTATTTTCAAAAATGAATATTATAAAATTCATCACATGATATTTTTATATTCATTATCTTTCTTTTTCTTTCAAGTTAAGTACTATTAATTAATACCACATTAATCTTTAACTAATACTAATTTGACTTTTAAGCTCAGATTTTTAAATTTGATTGATATCAATTTTATAACTAATTTATTTTAAATAAATTCTTCCTCTTACTTTTGCAAATAAAAATATTTTTAATTAAATAGTCTTTTAAGATCAAATTATTATTTTTAGTATTTTCTTCCTCTATTGCACTTATTTTAAAGTAAGCATATTGAGTTTCAAATAATCAACTATCAATCATAATCATGATACAGTGATTTTTTTTTTAATAAAAATTTTGCTATCATTGATTTTAAAATGGAATGTTTACAGCAAGATGTCTTCAATCATGATAACATCAAAATGATCAATTGATGTAAAGCATTTTTAAAATATTTATTATTTATTAAAAAATGATGATACAATCAAATCAATCAAAGTATGAATTGATGAGTCAAAAAATATATAAATGCTTAAATTAAAGATGAATAAATCAAGTCATATAAGTAATTTCTTTTAAGTTTAAAAAATATTTCTTTCGGCACAACTCAATCAAAAATAAAATAAAATTTAGTTTATTTTTTTTTTCTCATTTAGAAAGTACAATTTCAATATGATTTTTTTTTCTCAAAACTATAGATTCAACAAGAAATGCTTTTCAAATTTAGCTAAGGAATAGCTTTAAGCTTTAAAAATCTAAGATAAATAGATTCTTTTAAAATTTAGAATTTGGATATATCATCACAAAGAGATTTATTTAATTTTTTAATAATAATTATTATTATTTAAAAAAATATTTCTTTTTTTCTCAAGAAATATTATATATTGAGTTCAAAAAAAGTATCAAATATTTATAATTTATCTCAAATATTATTATATTAAAATATGGCTGTGCAAACTTAGATTTGAGATAAAGCATTCTTTTTTTTCTTTTCTTTTTTTTTTGTCAAAAGATGGAGTACAAGGCGATAAAATCTGATATCAATTATTTTAATTTTTTTAATAAAAAAAAGATGAATCCATTAAGTTTAGATTAGATTATTTTAATAAGTCATTTTGAATTAATATTATTATATTAATAAGTTTAGATGAATCTATTAACAAATTATTGAGAGATTTACTATTTAAATTTATATATTTCTTTTCTTAAGAAATATTACTCAATTTAGTTCAGAAAAGATATGAAATTCTTTGAATTTATCTCAAAAGATATCATATAAGCTATGCAAAATCGGATTCGAGATATTTTTTTTTTTCGAAAGAAGACAATGGAGTGCATGGTAGAAAAAATCTATTGAATACCAATTATAAAACTTTACTTAAGGATGAATTCTTTGATACCAATACAAAATATGAATAAACAAGATCACATGAAAGCTCAAGTATAAGTGAACCAACAAGTCAAGAAACAAATAAGCGCCTATTAATGATTTTTCATGAGATTCAAAAATTATTTGTCTAGAATTTTTATTTGAAGTAAAATATTTTTCAAGATTCAACTTGATACCAATTAATTATTAAAAAATAATAATAGGATCAAACCATGCAAAGCATGATTGAATAAAAGGTAAAATAGAAATAATTTCTCTAAAGCAAATCAAATAACTAGAATAACAAGAGTGCATCAATATATCAAAATAATTTCACTTTTAATATTTTAATAATATTTTTTCTTGTTCAATTCAAAATTATTTCTTTCCTATTTTTCATAATAAATGTTAGAAAAATTGATTTTCTTAACTCTCCTCCCGTGTCAGAAAATTAATTTTTCTTAATTCTCCCCCTATTTCTTTCAAATCAGGTATATTTAATTAATTTAAATAAGCAATTATTTCTTTCTCTTTGTTTTGCAAGCAAAGTACATATTGAGTCAAATAAATAATATCAAACACATTAATTTTTCATAAAAGATAAAATTTTTATTGATTAGCTAATGATGATTACAAAGATAAAATCATGAAAACATATAAAATGTATGAGAGCTATATCCTATATAGATGTCAAAAATAGATCGAAATGATCACTAAAGCTATGGAAAGGAATCCTAGCATCTTAAGTAAGTATATATCAGGATAATCCTAAGATGTGGTCTAGACTAGGTAGAAGAAGAGTGTAGTCTAATATCTCCAAATAACTGGATCTGATGGTGAACATCCTCCCTCGCTGCAGTGAGTGTCCGAATCAATCTTCCTAACTCGTCTCTGACCAATGATAATGTCTCCATTTGATATCATCTCGTGTGGTGTGCCTCTGATATGTACCTTTAAAGCTCTGCATAGACTAATGCTACGATCTTGATGGAGAATCTCTCAATAAATGCATCCTCATCTAGTCTATCAGGTAATCATGAGCTAGTATCTATATGGCTTGTCTGTGAAAGTAAAGCTATCTCTATTTATTCATACTGTTCTATTGGCTCCTTATCTTGATATTTACTACAGTAGGCTCTGCTGTAGGAGTCTCATCATCATCTGCTATAGCATGAGAGCTAATATCCTTAATACCCTCAATTCATCATCTCGATCAAATACAAATCTTAAATGTGTAGCTGTTTGAGATAATCCAAGGTGCTTCTATTGGTCTGTATATATGTAGCGTGCATCTAATGTTATCAATATTTATCTCAGTCTGCACACCTTTCATTTTGAAAACTAAACTTTCTCTTTCTTTAGGTAAAATGCTTCTGGGGTACCATTGGAGAATAAGGACTACAAGATTAGAATAGAAATAGAGAGAGGAAAGATCCGATTTTAGTAGGAGAGGGGTTTGAAAGAAATTATGACTCAAAAAAATAGATAATAGAATGATAGAGCCTTGGGATATTTTCAAATAGGAGAACTAATTTCAAAAAAAAAAAGATCAACTCCTGCTAAATCAAGAGTTGGCTCTTGAAGAGAGGTCGACTCCAATGAAATTAGGAGTCGGCTCCTTGAAACAAAAAGTAGTTCAAGTAGTTTTTGATTCAAGAAAATTTAATCAAATTAAATAAGAATCAATAGGCAATCACATCGATGATCAAGAAAGATATTCAAGTCAAATTGAAGGATAAAAAATTAACCAATCATGGGGGCAAGATTATCAAGTCAAGGGACTCATGTAAAAGAAAATCTACATATAGGCTCTATGAATTTTGGTTGAACTATAAAATTCCAAATCCTTAGAGATAAGCTAATATGCAATGTTATTCAACACATCAAGCATGTAATTTTTGTGATTGAATGTCTTATTTTCAAGTACTTTATTTCATACAAAATTTTTATTAAAAATTTAATAATTTAGTATTTTATGGGAGAATATCAAACATAGTTTTACTTATATATTCAGCAACTTAAAAATATTCATATTCAATTAAGCATCTTTTAATTTAAGTTTACCACTTGCAAAATTAATATGAGGAAGCTATTATATCATGTTGAATTTTAAGATAATTTCAATTCATATAATAACATGATATTTAGAGGAGAGCATATTGATCTTTAAAATTAAAGTATTCAAATCATCAAAACCATTCAATCATGCTAATCTTACTAATATATAAAAAGAATTTCAAGCAAGTAAATATAATATAAAATTATATTAAAATTAATAGATTTAATCAAAATAACTTTAACAATCATTGATGGTATGATGTGAGAAAAAATTTAGATTATACCATGCATCAATATCCATCTCTTTTCATTTTTAAGGCATTCATAAAAATTTTCTTCCTTTCATTTCATTCGGATCCTTGGTACAGTGCAAAATTGCTTAATGATTTTTGGTATCCAGGTCATCTTGGGTCCATAAAAGTTAGTGTTCAAAGTTTTCTTCGAAATCTAAATTTGTTTAATCAAGGTTTGGCTAATTTTTTTAAAATTACAATTCAAAATTTTATGGCCAATTTGATTACATTTAAAGCACTTAATAGTATGATCTTTAGTTGATGCTCTTGTGAAAATATTTTTAATATTTTATTGTTTTCTTGACATATTAGAACCGGTTTCTACTCTATTGAAAACAACTCCATTGGTTTTTACCATAAATTGGAGATTTTGAAAGCTAATTGTAAACTTTTTTACAATAGGTTTCAAAACCTCAACTTCTCTTCTTAATTTTTTATTTTCTACCAAGATTTCTTTCTTTTCATTTAAAAGATTTTTATTTTCTTTTAGGAAGGATTTTAAAATATCATTTTTCTTCTTAAGCTTTATATTTTCTTCTAAAAAAGATTTTTTAGAAATCAAAAATTTTTCTTTTTTTTTTATTAGAGATTTTTGTGATTTCACAAGTTTATCTTTTTTTTTTAACTAGAAATTTTTTTAAATTTTGTAAGATTTTTCTTTTTCTTAGTTAAAGTTTTAATTTGTTTCAAAAAGCCTTCTTTTTTTTCATATTTTTTAATAGATTTTTATTTTCACTCAAAATTTTATTTTTCTCTTCAATCAAAGATAAATTAGATTTTTTAAGTTCTTTTATTCTATAGCCTTATCTTTTTATTTTTATCCATTAACTTATTAAAGGCTTCATATAATTCATTAAAAATAAATTCAGAGTAGTGCTCATGATATACCTCATCATTTTGAGTCATGAGGCAACAACTTGCTATACATTCCTCCTCTTTCTCATTCTTCTCTTCTTTCCTTTGCTCCCTTTTAATCAATGCTTTCTTTTTTTTTGTTTCTTCCTTTTTTTCTTCTTTTTATCTTCATACACCATGAGGCATGAGATGGGGTAAGTTTTCTTTCTTTCTTGGGTGTTTGATATTTCTCTTTGATTTGCTCTTTAAAAGTAGTTTCTAATTTCTTTCATATTTGATTTACTAAATTACATGAATAAATTATATTAAAAATATTTATGTCTAATGAATAATAAAGTAAATTCATTCCTTTAGCATTCATTTGAATCATTTCTTTATCATGAATCAATGCATTGGGTGTGTGTAGGTCATTGATTATAATTTTTCATAAATTATAGCCATGTGCTTGAATGAATATTTTTATCTTAGATTTTCAATAAGTATAATTTGAGTCATCAAACAATGGGGGTCTATTTATAAAATATTCATTATTAAAAAAAGATTCTATTTTGGATTGCTAAGATCTTTGGCTCTCTACGGTTAGGTCAATAACTAATAACAGAGTACCTACTATGATACCACTTGTTGCCCAGCTATACAACCCAAGAGGAGGGGTGAATTAGATTTTTAAATTTTAAAACTAATTTAGAACCACAAAGATTATGTAATGATTAGCAAGTTATATGAAGTGAGTGATTTAAGCAAAGTATAGAAATGAGATGCAAGTATGCAAGAAAATAAAGAAATAAAGATAAAGAACAAGTAAACACACCATAAACAAACAAGATTTATAGTGGTTCGGTGCTAATCCTTACACTTACATCCACTTCTCAAGCTCTTACTTGAAAATTTAAATCCACTAAACGTATTCAATAAGAATACAATGTTGGTACCTCCGATCCTAGCTATCCCAAGCTAGAACACTTATTTTTTGGGTATAAGCCAATCCAATACAATCTGATTCAAGGTTTGGATCAACATTCCCAAGTTTTGGAACCCTTAAAACTTAAATCAAAATAAAAAAATAGAGTATGTGTGTTAATAATAATGAAATACAAAGTTAGCTCCTTTAATGAGCAAATAAAATGTTAAAAACTTTTTACATAACAAAGGAAGAAGCTTTTCTGATTTTTCTCAAAGTTATTGAAGACTTGAACGAGCATTTGAGGGGTTGGTGAGCTTGAAATGAAAGTTTTTTTGCTTGGAGAGGGTTTTTTGCTTAGGGTTGAAATGAATGCTTGAATCTCTTCTTTTCTTTCCTCATTTTTGAGCCTATATATCTTCAATAAGTATTAGAGAGAAATCTGGGCAGGATTAGAGTCATTGGAGGGCTTTAAATGCACATTAAATGCGGTCAAAACGAACAAAAAAATAGTCATTATGGAGATTTGCTGTCGTAGGGATCGACCTTGGGATCGTCCCCAGTGGCAAAAGTCAAGAAATATCGAGTTTCTACTTTTTGGCTTGTAGAAACAGTAAAGGTTATTAGGGTCGACCTCAGGGTCGTCCCCTTTGGTGTGCCAGCCAAAGAACAGCACGCCAATCAGTCCTTTTTGACTAGAGTGGACCTAAGGGTCGATCCTTTTTTTAAAACTTGATTTTCTCTCAAAATATAAATCCAAAAATTATGAAACTGCCTCCAATAAATCAAAAATCTTTTAGGCTTGTTCTTGAGGCTTTCAAAATAGATTTTTTCCAACTTTGTAAAATTTATGATTTTGTCCTTCATTATTTTTTTTTCTAATTTTTTTTTAAATAATGCATCCAAAATTTATAAAACTACCTCCAATAGATCAGAAATCTTCTAGGCTTGTTGTTGAGGTTTTCAAAACATATTTTCTCCAACTTTATAAATTTTATGATTTTACTCCTGAAATACAATAAATCTTTTTTCAAGCTAAAATCATTAGTAATCCCTTCAAATATTTTGTAATCATTAAAATCAATTCTTGGAGCAACATTTTAGAACGAGAACTAAACAGCAATACAATCAATTAATAATAAAGTCTCATTTTAGAGCCAAAAAATTAATTTTATGTGGACCATCATCAGAAATAAACCTTTTAAGGGCTAAACTAAAATTTTTGATGCATTATATTTTGAAATAATAAACTTTATGAGGGGCAAAACAATAACAAAGGATCTTTGTATAATAAAATTTCATTATAGGGGTTAAACTGTAAATTTTTGGGGACTGCTATTAAATATGTAGTTTACCGGGGGGGTTAAATGCAAGATTTGTAATATAACTTGCAAATCGGGTCCGGATTTCGGGTTGAAACCTGAAACCCAAAACTCGTATATCTTGTTCTCCTTCCTCCCGAAGAGGGGGACCAAAATCGGTGCCCTCCTTATCTTATTCCGGCCTAGCGGTCGGCGAGAGGCCTCAATAGGTGGACCATTGGCCTCTCTCCATCCACGGCCATCAGTCACCGGCTTCTAGCTGCCGCCTACCGCTAGTGAAGCCAGGATCTGGCATTTTTTTTATCTTCACGGATATGCACGGCAAAAGGGACGGCGAGCCACGTCCGACGCCGCCGCTTGCCCAAATCGCCGCTGCCTACCCCGCTGGTGGCCTGAGAGGAGGGGAAGCAGGGTACGACGGTGGGAACCATCGCCCCTTTCTCCCTTTTTTTTTTTTTCTTTTACCGGCTATCGCCGGAGCCTTTAATCGGCAGCCCGATGCCTCCCCCGCCGTTCGTCGGTGACCAAGAGAGGGGAACTGCCCGGTGACCTGAGGAGGAGAAGGGGACGGTTGGCCCTCTTCTTCTGTCTTTATGTTTTTTTATGTTTTTTTTTTTTTGAACTTCTCGAAATCAGATGGAAGCGAGATTGAGCCGGCGTGCGGTGCCACCACCCAGCAGGATCGCCGTCGTCAACCGCCTACGATCACGGCATGGGAGGAGGAGGGCATGGCGGTTGGAACCGCCGCCCTTCTCAACCCTTTATTTATTTGTTATTTTTATTTTTTGTTTAGTCAGACCTTTGGATCCGGATGGAGATCGGCCTCTTGATCGCCTGCTCATCCCGATCGCCGCTTGACTGCATGAAAGACGCCGCCTGCAATCAGACCGTGAGAGGAAGAGGGCACAACGAACAACCGTCGGTTCTTTACCAATTTTTTTTTAATTGATTATATTTATTTAAATTAATTTTTTTATTTTAATTCTAATCCTCCACAATATCATGCTCTCATACCATTTGATGAAATTTTTTTTATGAATCTTATGTAAAAAATTAAAATATAAAATATTTCATAAATAAATTTTTAAATTATAATAATAATAATAATGAATCAATCGTATTTTGAAATTTTTGCATAGCTATTTACTACTGCAGAATTGGGCTATGGCAGCGGTTTGTAATCGCTGCTATAGTCCAAAAAATCATTGTTATAGAATACAACAACGATTAGCTAATCATTGCCACTGTAACCATTGTCATAGGTTTATGGCAGCAGTTATTGCAGTGGTTATGAAAATCGCTATCATAGAGTGCCTATTGCAGTGATTTTTAAACCGTTGCCATAGGTTTATCTATGATAGCAGTTATAGAACAGCTGTGATAAATCGATTTATGGCAGCGGTTATGGAATCGCTGCCATAGGCTTATCTATGGTAGCGGTTACGTAACCATTATCATAGATCTAATGCAGCAATTGACACATTACCTACGGCAGTGATTGTAAAACCGCTGCTATAGCTTCTAAATAATTAAAAAAATATAAAATTTTTATTTTTTTATATATTTTACCTAACAAATGTAGAGATATATAATACAAAAAAATATTATAAACATAAAAATATTTTTAAAATGCTAAAATTTTATTACCAAATAAAATTTATTATAATATTTTTAAAAAAAATATATAAAAACTTTTCTAAATCTACATTGTCGTCATCCTCGGGAGATGGATCACGAGCTCGAGCTGGAGCCGGAGTTAAAGCTGGAGCTGGAATGCACATCAATATATCCTCAAAGCCCATGAAGGCATCTTCAAAACGTGCGTTGAATGTCGACACCATGTCTCTCACGATACCCTCTAGATGAGATGCACGCTCCTCAGTCCGATCTTTCTGCATCACAACATGATCTACCCATGCCAACGCCACCTCAACCTCCTCCCGACTGATGACATCGGAAGCCTGTGAAGAGATGCTCACCTCTGATCAATAGTTGGTCGGCATATGTTCGGGTCTGCATCGAATCCTCCCAGAGTGCTCAAGCTCCAAGACCTAAGATAGATGGTAATGAGGGCTAGAGGTATTCGGGTCCTCGCTTGCGAGCATATCTAATTAATCCTGTAATTGTAAATGTAAATAAAATTTTATAAGAAATGCTATAATACTAATCATATATACTAATATATTTAATACTTATAAAAATTCTTTCGATCGTGACATTTATCGGTCTACCTTTCTTGTCCGTATGGCTGGATCGAAAGATCTCGTTACAACTGAGCATCACTCTATCTCTCATCAGCTATAACAATAGATCAGTTTATCAGAAATATGAAAAAAAAATATTAATTTAATTTATCTAGTAAGATTTAGAATTCATTATTTTTCTATGCACACGACTGGCCATAGACTCACGGTCGAGAGTGTGCGCATACTCCTGGACTGCTCGATTCTCTCGGTTCTGATGGAAGATAGTCTAACAAGGATTCAAATAAATAATAAATATTTAAAAAAATATTTAAATATAATTTTAAGTATATTAAAAAATTTAAAAATTAGTAATTTTACCTCGAACTTCTGGCTCCTCCAATGTATAATCATCCTCTCCCACTGACTCGGAGGATAGTCCTGTATCTAAGGAACAAGCTCCTCTGGAATGTCTCATCGGTGCTCGAGCCATCCTCTGTGGAGCTTGATCTTGTAGCCTCGGTACAACTTTTCGATCTTCTTCAGTCGGGCATTTCGAGCTCTCTCGTGATCAGGAAAGTCGTACCTCCTGTGCACAAAGTTATTAAAAGTCAGTTATAAAATTATTCTAATCAAACATAGTGTAAACATGTAAAATGTATAAATATAATTAAGATGTACTTATCCGTATCTTCTCCTACACCCAGTCCCTGATAGTATCATCCATCAATCGTCAATCTCTGGGCTCTATAGGAATAATGTCTGACCGCCTTACAAGCACTCCAAAAAATGAATACATCTTCCGCATGGTCTACCCTACTGGCCTCCCTTCCGAATCATACTGTATCATCATCTGATGCTGGCGGTTTCACACATGCACCATATGAGTGAGATCGTGAAATGTCCTACTAGATGATGCACCTGCAATAAAATTATGTTATGCAAATATATAAGTATACAAATACTATATAAAAAATAAATAAATAATATAATAAAAATATATACTCAAATGTCGATGGAGTAGTATGTGTCAGAGATGTGAGTGACGATAGAGACTCAGATGCTGATGGAGTATTAGATGCTGTCGGTAGAGTAGATGCCGACGATGGAGGTCCTTGAGCAGCTAATGTGGAGGTGGATGGAGTATGCTCTGACTGCTCCTCAGATGCTGAACTTCGCATAATCTATCGAGATGCAGGGTGAAAGCTAGATGGCGTTTTAGTGCCATCATGATCTGCAATGTTAATGAATATTAACCAATATAACATGTTGAACAATAATTAAAGATATGCCTAGGTACCATTCGTACAATTATATATAAATATACATATGCCAAAGATTATATACACTAATCAATTAATGGGTCTATTGCTATGCAATGCAATAAACAAAAGCAACAAGACGGTGGTTCTCTTAGCGGCCGGTATGATACGACCCAAGGCACGAATTATCGGCATGGCATGGTGCGGCACGGCCTACCGACACGGCATGGTACAACCTATCGATACGACACGGCCCAAGGCACGGCATAGTTTATCGGCACAGCATGGCTTATGGCAGGGCACGACACGGCCTACCAACATGGCTCAGATGCGGAGCTCCATGTAATCATTCGAGGGGCGGGGG